>JAVQJG010242663.1:0-24536 GCA_036024015.1 Craterocephalus amniculus | reverse complement strand
CACACACACACACACACACACACACACACACACACACACACACACACACACACACACACACACACACACACCTCTTCCTCTGTCTGAAGCTGCAGAGCAACAAGGCAGGAAAACCCAACTGATCTCAGGGCCAGAATCTATTCTAAACAGGCGTATCCTCGGTAAGCCCTCAGCTTCAGCCGGCCCGCTGCCCTCCTCAACAGTCTGAAGTAATTAGGACCCCTGGATGGTTGCGGAGGTACTTAGGGTCTAATTGAAGACCCCTGGGGTGCGTGCTCTGACTGATGTGTTGCCCAACACGTTGCGTGTGTGAAAAAATGTTTTTTGAATGATTTCGGTAGAACCAGTCTATGATAAAGATGGAGAGCTTTTATTTATGTGTGTGTGTGTGTGTGTGTGTGTGTGAGCGAGGTTGTGTAAGCAGTGGTCTCACACACACACACATCTCCACAGGACTCCCGTAGGTGTCTCCTCACTGGCGGGGAACTGGATGCCGTGACAAGTTGGAGGAGGGGAGTTTGGGAATTTGTCCAGTCCTCTCTCTGCTCTGATTTAAGCGGAGGATTACACTGTCCTGAACAAAGAGGGTGGACACCTGGCCCGGCTTTAGGTGGACGTAGCATCACCGTGGCGATGGGAGGCCTGGCTCCTCTCTAAGGTTGGGGCTGAGCTCCCTTAGAAAAGTCGCCTCTTTTTGACTCTGGAATGGCTCTTCATTGAGTATCACTCAGAGTTTTGATTAAAGCCCAAGTCAGCAATTTGAAATGGTTTGAATGTTGGTGATTTTTCTTTTTTTTTCTTTTTTTTTTTCAGAGAGAAGGCCCATAGTTGCTATTTACTATTCTAATTAAGTCAACCAAGGCACTCATATCAAATAAAAACAGACAAACTCTGAAAATAGTGACTCTTTAGATTTTACAATTTCTCCACTTCTTCCAGATAGACGTGTATTTAAATCCAGCTTCTCGTCTCTCTGTAACCCCCTTCCTTCTTTCACATAATGGTTTGATCCTAGTTATTCCTCGCATGGGGTTGGTCGCATGGTGTGCAAATCAAAATTGAGCCTGCTTCTTCTGATTTGGCTTCCCCCAAACTGGTACATTCAGTACTTGCTACCTCAAAAATGAAATAAAAAGTAATGTACTGGACACTTTTAAATCAAAAGTTCTGCTTTATGTTCAAAAAGTAACTTGGCTTTCAAACCCTTAAAAAAATCATCAAGAACTTTTTTCATTTTAAACCAATTGCTGTAGATCTCAACTTTTCATTTGCTGATGACAATATTTTTCTCGGCTACAGCATGATCCATTACATTATACTGTAAACACTGGTTTGATTATGCAAATTAGATGATGATGTCATTTATCAACTTCTGGAACTTATAGCGAATAGCTACGTCTCTTACAACAGAGTTGAGAACACAGTTTATGTAGCATCACCCAAAGGAATCAGAGGGATTTTTGACCAAACATGTTCCTGATTGGTATGAATCTCTGTGTCATTCTCTGCATTTCAGCTAATCAGGTTCTCACATTCGTCACTCGCAGCTCTGATTCGTCTTTCACACAACGGAGGTCAAAGCGAGCACTTAGTCAGCAGATTGTGTCTCCAGCCCTTCTTCCTTTGCCTCCCTTCCTCTTAAAGCGCCTGCTTTCTGAAAGCTGAACACTGGCTAGAGAAGTGTGAATGTGTGTGCCATCTTCGGCTGCCTCCAAAACTAGGGTAGGAAAAAAAAGGAAAGAAACTCAAGTAGGGTGGGGGGGTGGGGGGGGTGGGGTCAGAGAAAAAAATATAAGCAGAGGCTCAGCCAGAGAGCCAAGTTGGATTTCAGAGAGCATTTTTTAAGAGGTGAGAAAGCACCTGCCAAAAACTTCCCTTTCAGACTTTCTGCACCCTGTACGTCTGCCCCGGCTCGTCGGACCCGTTCAGACGTTTCCAGCATTGATTTCCATTTCAAATCTTATCACATCATAAAGGCTTCAATCTATGCATGTGTTTTTCCTGTATGCCTATAAACTGAGAACATATATCCTCACGAACCCACCCCCACGGCTGACATGAACCCTGCTTATGCACTAGAAAACTTTGTCTGATGAACTATTCATCTACTCAACCTTGGAGGTTTCTGCTCTTGGATTCATGGCTCTCGCCGAGTGATGCCGCTTGCATGTATTTTGCATGCAGAGTGTCAACAACATGGGCCATGTGTGTGTTGACTTGCATTAAAGCGAGAGCCGTGCGCAGCGTCAAATTAAAATGTAACCACTGTGTTTAACATGTGCCCTGGCTCGGCTTTCGAAGAGCGAGCTTTTATGTAAAATGCAATTTGTCAACCAGATGGGTTCGCTGGCGGAGTTCATGCGTGGTGGATGTGCAGATATGATTTGCCTCGCTGACTGATTGGTCAGTGACTGTAGGGGGGGAAATAAATCAGCTTTGAGATATAAACAGTGAATTTTATGAACAAGCAGCGAAGGGCCAAACTTGTGCTCGCTCACACATCCTCTATGTCATTTTGGTGGTTTAGCAGAATAAATTCACGTATTGTTAAAAAAAAACAAAAAACGGTTCTCTTATCACTCATTACACGGACGCTCAGCCAGTTTGAGCACTAACCTGGCATGGAATCAGCTGGAAAGTGAACAGACCATTCATCTCACATTCCAGAGCTGTAAGGGATCAGATTACATCCATATCCACTCCCTGGCCACTTTATTAATCCCACTTTAGTGCCAGATAGGATTCCTTTTGCTTTCAGAACTGATTTAATTGCTGGTGTCAGAGATCCAACAAGGTGATGGAAACATTCCTCAGAAGTTTTACTCCATACTGACATGATGCATCACACAGTTGCTGCACATCCATGATGAGAATCTCCCGTACCACCCGTACTGGAATATTGGACTGAGATGTGGTGGCTGTGGAGGCCATTGGACCTATTGTGTGTTCAGATATGATCGAGAATATAGTTTTTATTGAGATAGATTGTTTTGAGTTGAAAGCATCTTTTCTTTTTTCAACTTTATTTTTGTTTTTGTCACTGAAAGACATTTTCTATTTATTTTGTTTTAGGAGAATTTCATTTAAAATGCTAAGGCTTTAATTTCAGGCTGTTTGTTTAATGTACACATGCTACTGGTTAAAGTGTTTTTAACCCTTAACTAGAACAGTCTCTTGACCAAAAAAGGTATATGATATGAAATTTGCTTCATATCATCCAGCCCCGCTTGTTTGGAACCGGTGCCTACTGGAATTCCTGTTGCCTTTCTATCATCTCCAACCAGTCTGCCCATTCTCCTCTGACCTCTGACATCAACCAGACATTCTGGTCCAGACAACTGCTGCTCACTGGATATTTTCTCTTCTTCAGACCTTCTGTTAACCCTAGAGATGGTTGTGAGTGAAAATCCCAGTAGATAAGCAGCTTCTGAAAAAGGACTTTGTTGTGAATTGGTGCTATACAAATAATGCTGAATTGAATTAATTTGATAGGGTAACAAAACTTGATCTCCAACTTCAGCTCCTGGGGAGACTTCTGAAAACCGATTTACAAGATCTAAATGTATAGGGTGTAATTTTACCCCATACAGCTGTAACGTAAATATATTGATATGTGTAATATAAACAGTTTTTAAGTGGAGCAT
Source organism: Craterocephalus amniculus (assembly GCA_036024015.1). Lineage (NCBI taxonomy): Eukaryota > Metazoa > Chordata > Actinopteri > Atheriniformes > Atherinidae > Craterocephalus > Craterocephalus amniculus. Next base: position 20,892 of record JAVQJG010242663.1, on the reverse strand, counting down.
TAGATCAATAAGAAACCACCTATAGAGATAGAGACACTATTTCTTCATCCTTTTTATTTTCACACTGGGAAAAGCATAAAAAAGTCCTTCTTAAGCTGACAGCTGAGAAGATGATGGGTACAATTATGTCTGGTACCTTTTTCTGAACTCATTGGTGGATTTGCTTTAGCTCTGCGTCTCACCTTGAATTTTCCCTTTTCAAATGGAAACTAAGTGGCAGGATTAGGACTTGCATAACTGCAGACCAGCAACCGCTAATGAGAACAGTTCAAACATCAAGCTCTGCGGCTGCTATTTTTGTCGGCATGTGCACACAGACGAAGGGCTTTGTTTTGTTTAATGCTGTCCGAGAATCCTTGAAGCACTCAGAGTTTAATGTTACTTGGAAAGGATTCACCATTCTTTGTCGCTTGGCTGTTGGCTTCGGCAGAAGGAAGCGACAGCCTGTTTATCATCCTTTATCGGAGAAATTTAAGGAATGTTTTAGTGACCATACTGTGCAGCCTCATTGTGCTTGTCTCTAACCTTACTAACACCTGTTTTATACACAATCAGCGCGCTTTTTGGCACCAAAGTGGTTCGAAGCAAGCGATGGATCTCTTAGCGTAATGTGTTGAACCCAATCCAAACAGCAATTTTCTTGAAAGTGTAATAAATCTGCTCACTAGCAAACTCCTGACACAGTAGGTGTGTGAAAGTCTGTGATTCAGCCACTGACACACTGAAAGTGCCAATTACTGAGGAATAAGAGAGGTGACAATCAGAAAAGATGGCGGGAGAATGAGGAAAGGACTGAGTTCGAGGTCTGAGCTCAGGCTGCAGAAAAGGTGTGAGGAGACGACTCAGTGTGAGGTCTGTTCTTAACAAGGAGCTTTGTTAAGTTGTTAAACGCAAAGAAAACTCTCATTGTGGCCAGTCTGCTGCTCCACTCCTAGCTGCATCACACTGATGCATTGTCAAAGCTGATGCTTTTTCTCTGCTTTACACTTGGTGTTCGGTCATTTTTCTCTACCTCTAGAGAAACTTTTCCTCGAGTCAGAGAAAGCTATAATCACATTGTTAGAGGTAAACTGCTGCCTGCGGTCTTCTTTCTCCTCAAAGAAATCATGCAGACGTCGCATAAAAGAAAAGTGCTCCACAATATGCAGCACAGAAAATAGTTTCCACTATGGATGCATTAACTTTCAGACCACATGAAGCGGACATAAAGTGCAGAGGAAAAGGGAGGGTCAATCTGTCCCGATTTAATGGAGCTTCATTTAATCGCTTCTCACATTGCAACAAGTTCTCTTCATGATGTAAAACGTGGTTCATGGCTTAATTGCAAAATTCCAGTTAACCCCCTAAAATCCTGCATTTTTTGCCTAAATTTTTATCAATTACAACCTTGTTGTGCTTTTACTGGACCTTTGCTATTTTGTAGCACAGAAAAAAGATAAAATTCAAATGTGGTCACAAACATGTGGCCGAATGGGTAAACATGGTTTCAGAGCATCTTCATGTGATCCACATGTGAAGAACATGTAGTTCACATGAAGATTTGCATGTAAACACATAGAAAACCCATGTGATCGCCATGAATTTCATATGTGATTGTGTGGTCGCAAACATTTTCATGTTATCGACATGTATAGAACATGTGGATCACATGAAATCGTTCCAAAACCACATGTTTGAATTTGTGGTTCAAGCGTCCATGTATTTGTTGACCACATGTAGAGCAGATGTGGTTGTTCTGTTGGGGAATCAACTGCTTCTGGAGTACAGTATGGCATCAAGTGTACATTGTAGCCAATATATACTGTAACATCAGCAACAGAAATAAGTGTCTAATGAATCTGCAGTTATGATTGTAGCCTGTAACACATCATTCACATCTGAAGAATCTCAGCTTTCCGGCGGTGTTTGTTGGGTAGATATTTGTAAGGGAGACTAAATAAAATACTCATTTGTCATGTCCCACAGGATGTCTCATAGCAATCCATTCAAAGCTTTTAGACTCAATATGGGATACTGTGTAACTCTTGGCCACTAGGGGGCTAAACATGTACCTTCTACACGCCATATTATCCCTTACCTCACTTTCTCTTTCTGGCTTCTGCAGACTCTATTTTCACCTTTTTACTTAATTCAGCCATGACAAACTTTTGATTGAAGAGGAGGAAAAAGTAGCACAAAGAAGAGCCCTCTGTGTTTAGAGAGGGGGAGCCGCAAAGCAAAGGTCCAGCTCACATGATCCCATGAGTGACGGATCCGCTCCTGCAAAGTTGCAATGTCTGGTTTCTGAAGAGGGCTGCCCCCTTAGCGCGCCGACGCGTCGTGTCCTGTTTATTAACCCCAGGAATCTTCCATTATTACTCCCATCAGGCAAACATTTGAGTATACAGTTACACGGTATCCCTTTCATGGTAGTTTTAAAAAAAAAATAAAACTGCAGCACTGTGGATTTCATACTGCCAGTTTGATCATGTTTAACCTTTTAACTTCCGGTTTTATTGTTTGGTGGAGAAGGTTTTTTTGACCATTATGAACTTTGTTAAAAATGTTTGGATATAAACTTGCCTGAGCCATATTCACGTTGTGGTTTGGGTATGTCATGGCAAAAGTATCACTGTCTCAAATTTTCTTCCATTTCACTGTTGTTCCATACTGTAAACTGTCATTTCATCCATTTCATCTTTTTATTATTGTCCAAAGAAACATTTTTCTCTTGCTTTTTTCTTTGTTCAAATTGTTAAATAAAGAGATAAAGTGAATCAGCTGGAAGTATGTTCAGGCCTTTTGCTGCATTGAGGACATCAGGGCAGTAGGAATGTAAATAACATTAAATTTAACATGTGATTCATCGTACTTCAACTATTCTGTAGCTGACTCCAGGAAGTCCAGCATTACAAACAAGATAAGGAGCAACTAAAAATTCCAAGAATAAAACCCAAACTGATCTCAAAACAGAAAGTCACTTACACTGATCCACAGTCAAAGCTTTGCAGTTTCCCCTGACACATCTTTAGTTCAAATTTGTAAGCATGCTGACATCCTACACATATTTGTCCTGAACATATTCCTAACTAGCACTATCTTCTCTCCACATAGTGATACAGTTACCTCTCTCATAAATATGTCAAATGTGATGGAGAGAGCTGACAAACTATGTCTTTATTGCTGGTTAGAGGCTTGTCCTATTCAGTTTTATGAACAGTTGTTCTGAGACCTATAGCATCATATTATGGTAAAAACTCTCATCAAAACCCTGTTAAATACAATCTGATACTTGTATTTATTCCTATTTTTTGGATATCTTTTGCATTATGGTCCTTCAGACATCACACGGTATATTCACTGCACATATACGCAAATTATTTGTTACATGTCCAAATAAAGACGTCAGATTATTTTTAAAAATAGGATTGTCTATCCACTACTCTTTGAGTAAGGCATTAAACGGTTAATTTTTCTATTGCACTCTAGAGGTGTTCTGTTAAAAAACATAGGCTAGTCTACATGATATGAAATACATGGTTATAAATGGAAAACCTGATTGAAACTTACACATTTTCCTCTTCATGCCTTGTGACTCATATCATCATATCATTTTTAGTGAAAAACCCACCGAATTAATCATAAGATCAAAACAGTGTCCGGCTACTTTGTGGAGCTGTGGTTTGGACACCCTCTGGTAGAACCATCAAGCATCCTCTGGTTACCTACATAACTTTATTGTGCGAGTGTGTTTGCGGGCCTGGACTGGCAGCTTCCTGTTTATGTATATGTGTGTGTGTGTGTGTGTGTGTTGGCAGCTGAAGACCGGCTAACCTGATACACACCCGGTGAGACTCCGACCATAGTGGTTCAGGGGCAAACCGCAAACTCTGCTGCAGACTGCCAGACGGCAGCAGGAAGCACTCTCACTGTCTGTGTGTGTGCGTACGTGTGTGTGTGTTGGGGGGGGTTTGGCTAAGTACATGTATGAGCATATGTGTACCACCACATGACTGTATATGTTGGCTGTTTGTCACCTTTTCATGGATTACTTTACTGACTTGTGTGCATATGGAGAAATAATAAAGTCAAAGTTTTTATTCAACAGTTTTTTTTCTCACATATTCATGGATTCATTTATTAGGGTTGCATGTGAGGAATAAAATCTTTTTTTTTTACTTCAGTTTCTCCAATGAGTTTCTTACAAGTACTACTTTGTGACCCTGAACAACTTGTATTTTTAAATCTATTTTTGGGGGTTTGTGTCTCTTGTGCTTTTCCACCCCTTTGATCTGGGTAACATAGTTAACAGATTAATGGGAGTCTTGTACAAACTGATTCCTTGCTCCTCCGGGAAGGAGAAAGAAAGGGAAGATAATAAGAAAAAAATGGGAAAGAAGGCGCAACAGAGAGGTCTGATGACAGGAGTTGGTGAAATCTAGAGGATTCTAACGTGCTGTCTTCAGCAACTCATCTGCAACCCATAAAAATCTCTTCACTGCGTGTAAGTCTCACCCACTCGTTGTTTTCGCCTTCAGAAACAGCACCTCCCCTTTCATACTGTCTTTAGTCTGAAAAGCCCAGTTACAAATGTGTGTTTGTCCTCAGTGAGCCAATTTGTTCCTGATTTTCAATCAATTATTTGTGCAGGGAAAATAATTAGTGAGATAATCCCAGTGAATAATTGCAGCTTCAGAAAGCTGCTTGACATGATGAAAATGAGTGAAAAACAAAGCAGTCCCGTCTCTGCTATCTGCATTTAATCATCAGGCGGGGTAGGGTGGCTGTCCGGTTAGCTGGTTGGTTGTTTGAATAGGCGGTTGGTTTATTGTGTATTTTACTGTTTGGGTTGTTGTAATGTTTTTTTTGCTTCATTAGACGATAACTAATACAAATACTTTGCTTGATGATTTCCTCATTTGTTTGGGTGCATCTGGACCTGTAGTTTAATGATACTAAGACATGTACAGTTTATTTTTCCAAGTATTGTCTATGGCTGGAAACTGGCTATCCTTTGCGAGGGACAGGTAATCCAAAATTGCTGCATTTAATGGAATTATAAAAACAAGGAAAATATCCACGATGCATCTTTTTAAAAATTTGAAGTCGGGCACTGGTAGGTGTTATAAACTGGGTCAAACATGGGGTGCAACACCTGCTGTGTTGGCCAAATGTTGCCTGTTTTTTATACAGATTATTACAAAAGTGTGCAGGACTGTACACAGCCTAAATGCCCAAAGAAAATGCTTATTTTATCTATGTTTTGCTGAAATATGGACGAGTTCTAGCAGCCACATCTACGACAAGTCTATGCTGTCATTCAAAGCCAGGTTTGGGACAAAAGAAAACCAAAGACGTAGGCTTTGTTTGGACCAATGACTAAAACATGATGAATATTTGCAAATATGGAGTTAAAACTGGTGAGTGTTTGGCACTTTTATATGAAAAAGAGGTCTAAAAGTTTGCCTCTACTGTTGACTTTTCTGTCACTCAGTGGTAGAGCTCTAATTGATTGATCTGTTCTCGGTTGATTATTTGGTTGACTGGTCTGGAAGTTGGTTGGATAGTTGGGATGGGCTGATGGGTGATTTCCTGGCAGTGTTTTTAGTAGCTACTTGTTAACTGGCTAATTTTACTAACTGGTTGCTTGAATAGGGATTTTTTTGATGGTTTGTTGTTGAATTAGAGGAGCTGCACTTAATTATCCTAAATGTAGCTTTGAATGTGGTTAAGACAGCTTACAAATACAAATTCATTAACTTTCATTTCCGTAATCTGTAGGAAATTAGAGTGGTAGCTGATAGTTTACCCCCTAAATTAGCACATACTTTTTAAAAAAGGCTATCATTGGATCCAGCATTTTAGCAAAGGCATTAGCTATACTCACATCCTTTTTATAAGCCCTTGATATGGAAATGTCAAGAAAAATACGGTTTCATGTGAATGAACGTCTCTTCTAAATTAGTCTTATATCCCTCTTTTTGAATGTTTTTCTCCTTCCCCAGCCCCCTCTCCGCTGGGCTGTTCCGTGAGATGGCTGTAAGTTTATGTAGGACTCAGTCCAGGATTTCCCTACCAGCTTGTTCTCATTAGGGTCTAGTAGACTTGAGCTTTGCGGCACTGAGTGGCAACAGAAGGGAGTGGGAGTACAGTTGGAGGATGAGGAAGCTATGCACTTACTCTTCCACAGCAAAGTCTCATCGGGACCCAAATTTAACTGTCTTCAAGCGTCCGACAACGGCTTCGTTGGTGGCCAAATCACTACCAATCCCTTCAGTGGACTCCTCCGCAATTGCACTACTTGCTTTAGCGTTCATACACTGTTTCTGTTTGTAGGCATTTTCAATTCCTGGATTTCTTAATCCCCATTTCTCAAAAAAACAGCGGTAATTGGTTTTACAGATTTTCTTTTGGCTATTTTCCGGTTTTACACACCCATGCTCCACCATCGCCTCAGGATGATAAGTGCACCTCCCCAATTTCCAGCCGTATTTTTTCCTCGGACAGGTCGATATGTTCGGGAACAGCTTGTCTGATAGAAGTGCCCTTTTTAGGCTGTTACTGACTAAGGACTTAGGTGGCAATGACACACACCAGACCTGACCACTGGCCTTATCTCCCCGCAAGCACACACACACACACACACACACTTACACACACTCCTCAAGGGACAAACATGTGCAGTGCCAAACCACCTGACTATCATATCAGCTCACCTCACACTGCAGTTATTGTCAATAATTCATACACACAGAAATCCATCTTTCTTGTCACTTTCTGCCCTTTTTTTTTGTTTCCCGGTCCACCTCTCTCTGTATCTCTACCTCGATCGCTCTCTGTCAGGTCATAAGGACACTAATCAGGATTTTCCCGCAGCAGGACCGTGGAGTCTGGTGAAGGAAAAAAAAGAGGAAAAAAGAGAGAGATGTCTTATTATAGATAACAAACGAGGGATATAAATACCTCTGGGGTCGGGGAGCTTATATAAGAGTCAAGATGTATCCATTGCTCTTCCAGCTAAGTGTGTGTGCGGGAATATGTGTTCATATGAAGATCTATGTGACTTGTCCATCGCCTAGTTCATATAGATTCATTAGCTTCCTTATTAAATACACCTAGATAAAGACTTGGACCCCCCTTTTCCCATCAAACAGTTTTAATTCTTAGTGTCATAGACTCAACAAGGTGATGGAAACAATGTTCAGAGGGTTTGCTCCATATTGACATGATAGCACCACACAGTTGCCAATCAATGAAGAGAATCTCCCATTCCAAATATTAGATTGAGGATATGGAGGCCATTAAAATACAGTGACTCATCATCATGTTGGAGATGATGTGAGCTTTGTGACTTGGTGTATCATCCTGCTGGAAGTAGCATCAGAAGATGCTCCACTGTGCTCACAAATGGATGGACATGGTCAGCAACAATGCTCAGATGTGCTGGTTAAACCATGCCATGTTGGGACTAAGTGGTTTAAAGTGGACCTAGAAAATATCTCCCACACCTGAATCATTAATCCAAGACAGGATGGATCCATGTGGAGCTGAAATGGAGACTCATCAAACGGGCAATATTTCTCCATCTTCTATTGTCCAGTTTTGGTGAGTCTGCATGAATTGTAGCCTCACTTTCCTGTCTGTAGCTGCCTTGGTAGGTAAGCAGTGCTTATTTGACTTCGTTTACCTTTCTGTCCTTTCTCCTCTGAGATCAACAAGACATTCTGGTCCATGCTGCTCACTGGATATTTTCTCTTCTTCAGAAAATTCTCTGTAAACCCTAGAGATGGCTGTGAACTAAAGTCCCAGTAGATTGGCAGTTTCTGGAAAACTCAGACCAACAACCATGCCACATTAAAGTCACATAAATCTTCTTTCTTCCTCAATTGAACTCCGGCGAGTGGTTTAAACCTTGCCTCCATTCCTAACTGCTTTGAGCAGTTACTGTGTTATTGGATGATAGGATATTGGTATTAACAAGCAATTGGACAGGTGTATAAAACAGTTAGTCAGTATACGGCTCGACCTTCAGCAATAATGAATTTGTCCATTTATTTGAAAATGTGACACACTACTAAATGCTATTTTATAGCGCAAGTTGTATTATTGTGATCAAGTCACTCTGTAAAACCTGCTTTGTCCCAGTAAATACAGATACAGTGGAAGCTGAGTGGAAGCTAATAAACTTCACCAGCCATGTCTGCACAGAGGGTTGACCACCCAAAGGGACCCACATATGTACAGTGCTAGCTTTGTTGCTAATTTCCCTGCGGTGTTTGTAATTAAGAAGCTGGTGCAAATGGCAGGAGGAACCTGTTTTAATAGCACTGTATCAATGAGCATATGTGGCGTGTGAGCAACCGAAAGTCCACAAAACTCCTCTTACAGTATAAACAGTCACTATCCACTAATAGATTTGCAACTGTTGCTTGGCTTATCAAACTTCACATGTTGAATTTATGTTCGTACTTCCTGTAGCTTTTAACTTTTTAAATACATAAACATGTGGGGATTGTTTCCATCTGTGGGCTTTAAACCATTTTAGACATACTTCTTTTTCAAAAGCTTAAGTGAAATTTAGATGAACACATAATTCTTACAGTGCATTTTAATGTCATGCTATTGGATGTTAAATCTTGCTTTCTTGTTGTTGTAATCATTTTTTATGAGTCCCTGGCCAGAGGCTTGCAGTGACTAAATATGTGCATTATCGACTATGTGGTGCCTCTGCTGCCAGCTTCACTTGGGGGGAGGGGAACTAGTGAGCTAGCGGGTGAGTCTGCGCATTTGGTGCCATTGCAGAGTAAGACTATACACAATAAAGACAACAAGGAGTTTATTTGTTCCTTAGGGGTATGAGTGAAATATTAAATGAGAAGCTGATTTAATTGTTGGACATGTGTCTTCAGAACTTGTTTCACAATATGTAGATACAGTAGCTTTAAGCAAAGCTAGCTCAAAATGGTGGTTGGCAACCATTTTTAGTAATTTTTAATAATGCCTTACCCAACTGTCTAGGTCGTGGTTATAAAAACTCCAAATTAACAAGAAATAAACATTTCTAACTCCAAGGACAAAATCTGAGAGTGAACTATTCAAAATGTTTTCATATATGATGTAATTTATTTGTCATAAGATGATAGCCTATCATGGGCCTTTTGCATAATATATAGCTTATGTAGCTACCCTGATAGCTATATTTCACAAAACAAAGCTAACTGAAAAGATTGCTGTCAACTAAATCAAGAAAAGGAGTGTAGCTACATGTGATAAAATCTGCAAAGGATAAATGTGCCTTCTATTTTGAAACAAATTTTTTCTTTTTATTTTAAATATGATGCTTCAGTTTTTCCAACTTTCTTTGGGTTTACAATTGTAGATTATCTATGTGTATTTCCAGTACTTGGATAGGAAGTGGATGGGGAGTTATGTGTGTGTGAGTATCTGTGTTTCCTCTGTGTCCTTACCTTTGTCAAACTGTAATTGCTCGGCTTCACTTCAGTGCCCTTTCACTGTGATCCGTTTTGCGCAGCCTGTGGCACAGACATAACAGTAAACTTTGACACACACAGACACACATGTACGCACACAAACCCACTCTCCCTTGGCCCAAATCATTGTGACATTTACAGTTTCGCAGCCATTAGAGCTTAATATCCCAGGGGTGCCTGTGTGATGGCTGCTCTAGAATCAGATCACAGCATTTTCCGAGCGCACTGAGCCTCTATATCCTTTTAAGCGCTACACCTGCACTGGGATCAGCTGACGACTGAATGGGATCAAGTCCCGTGAACCTGAAGATTACCAGATTTAAAGGCAGTTGTAAGGTCATGTGAAACAGGTGTAATCTGTTAGACTGGCAAATAGAAAACAGATGTTGTGTGCACCTGGTGATACAGTTGCTGGAAAAGCAAGCAAGGATTTAAATTTTGTTGTTTTGTTAGACTAATTAAGTGTGTTTTATGTTATAGAAGAGTTGCAAAGGAATTTGTTTAGGGGTAAGATGGGGTTTATTTGTACAGAGAATAATGAATATTGGCTTCACTTATCTAGGTGGTCTAGTTATAGGGTAAAAGAACTAGGTATGCTGGCTTAGTTTTACTGGGACACTTAAGTAGAACACAGGCATCATTATTGAAGATACACTGGTGCTTTACTTGCTTTAAAAAGTGAAATAATCCATTAAGTAATTGCTGGACCTTCTTGGCCTGTTTTATAAGACCAAAACAAACTTCCCTGTTAGACTGTATGAACTTACCTGTCCAGCAGGAAGGAGCAACCTCCGCCTCAGTTTTTATGTCCCTCTCCCTCATGAATTACATCCATCTGGTAGCTATGCCAATGTAAACTCTCCTTTTCTCCCTCTTAGTAATCTTTTTTTTTACCATTATTTTCTCCTGGAGTAAAGAGTATGGATTTTCCTCCATTTCAATGGAAAACACCAAATTGAGAATGGCAAGTCCGCAGTCAGCCGCGTGTTTTACCCCGACAACCCACACGGATTACTGCTGAAATGTGCAGGGCTAACAAGTTTGTCCTGTTTTGGCTACTCTATTCAAAGATACCGATGCAACAAGGCAACTTTCAGTTGTGTACACGCCACCTGTGGATTAATAAATTACTCATTTTAAGCTACGAGAACACTTTTATTTGGGTACGATTGTGATTAGACTAAGATAAAATACATATTTATGAAAGCCATACTTGATTTTTGCAAATAAAGCCAAATTTCAAGCTAAATTAGCAATGTACTGTCCCTTTAAAACCCACCAACTTGCACAGTCACTCAAAAACAGCAGCTCACTAGAATATATCAAAACTCCATAATATCCCACGTGGATACAAATGATATCTAAATGCAAACAGTTCAGCCTTCTCCCTTCATAACAAATATTGCATTCTGACGCTCCCACACTTTCATAAATGTGACAATATCATTTCTAAGAGAAAAATGCATGTGCTGCAACCAAGGGTGCAGACCATCCCACACACAGGATGAGAAGAGCGATATCTGCTTTTTGTATTGATTAATTTCTTTTAGTCATCATGGCATCATCCCCACTGTCCCCACAATTTTGCACTCCACCCTTCCTGAATAGATGAGGGCAGAAAATGCGCGTGAAAGTGTTACGCAGCCTAGCATTTAGTCAGATCTTGTCTTTATTTTTTTATGAACTTGGGCCAACGCAGCATGGCCTCACCTTTAAACAACACTCATTGTGGTCAACTATGTTTCTTAGCTTTGTATGTGCACATGCATTTTCTCCATACAATTAGCAGATGTAGACTGAGAGGGAAACCCCGGAGAGGTGTGTTAGTTATGCATGTGCATACATGTGCTACTGATCCAAAACAAGGCTGCGCTTTTGTAGTTCATCCTTTCCCTTTGTGTTTTTGTGCATGTATAGTGGGCTTTCTTCTTGTTTTTAACAGTACAGGCTGTCTGGGGACAAATATGAGATGTGAATTGTACTCTCTGATACACAAACGCACATAAATACACACTCAACAAAAGGAGGGAAGCTTGAGCGTTTGTGGTTTCGGTGTCCCTCGTTAACCCGCTCTGTACAGGATTTCCTACAAGATGCGGCTACAAAACCAGTTCCAGACTCTGTCTCTCTATTCTTTCCTCTCCCTTCCCTTCCTGCTCGCCTCTTTGTCTTTTAGGAAGGAGAGACAGACACCAGGACAGAAAGGAAGAGGCAGAAGTCTGCTTCTAATTTAAAGCGCTCCCCGGCTGTCCTCCGCTGGGTCCTAACTCCCCTCTGTGTCGAGGCATTATGCCAAATACCTCTTTAGGAAAAACAAATTAAATTCATAAATAAAACATTGTGCCTGTGGCACGCAGGAGAGTCCAGGTTGTTTGCCTTTATCTGTCTTATGTGTTTATGGGTATTGAGCAAAAACAAGCTCTCATGGATTTTGTCTTGATCTATGTATCTAAAAGTGATCATTCACCTGTCCCAGTATATTTTGTGATCGTCATAATGTGCATACTTACACACCTTCGTGGTATGTGTATCATCTTATGCTTTTATGGTACATGCCATGTTATATTGCTTTATCAATACATATTAGCCTGAGCTTGTAAATTTACAAGGACTTCCAGAGAGAATGTGTTTATAGATGAAACGACATAAGGCCATGTCTGCCTTTGACAAATTTAAATGCCTTGCAAATTAAGGTTATTCATCACATTGATGCAATAATCCTTCAAGTCAAATATTGCCACAAAAAACCTTTCCTCACTGCTTTAAAGTATTTCCTATAATGATCTAATAAAACCAGAGCTATTATGAAGACTTAGTGCATTGCATACATAAAAGTCCCCTGGTTAAAGCAGTAATTCTCCATTAAGCTTATTGCTTAAATGTCATGTAAATTAAACAACTTGGGGTAAGAGGTTAGTTCTTCTGTTTAACACATCCATTTATTCAGATGTTGGTAAAGGAAGTTTCTGTTTGTTGTTGTTGGTTTTTTTTTTACAATGGTTGAATTTTTTTGGTTGCGTACCATTTTGGATAGCAAACACTGACAGAGATACAATCTTGACTGGCTGTAATAGGACATTTTGGTAGATTAAAAGATTAGACGCCATTTAAACAATGACTGGAAAAGGAGGCTTATACCCAGATATTTACCACTCTACTACAAACTGTAAGAACTGACCGTGCTCTCAATGGCTGCCAAAGGATAACTGTCTTTCCTTACCAAATTATCGAGTTTGCTATCTGACCTATACTCCTTGAGTTGCTTGAATATTTAAGTAGTTATTAATAAGGTAATGGAATATGTCTAAATCACATTAAAAGTTGATATTAGTTATCTATAAGGCCGAGATATTCTTGCTCTAAGTCCCACATGCAAGGTTACCATGACTGCCTCAATGATTTGTGTTTTGCTAAGCAACATTTGGGCATGTCGCCTGAAATTACAGCTGCATTATGTGAGTAACTGTAGGAGAATTGAAGGGACAATTCTGACTAGGTTTGAAAGCAGTAAATATCACAGAAAATGATCACTGTGTGTTTAGTGTGAAATCACTGAACTAATCCAACTGGACAACTCATTAAAGTCCCTGATGACATTTGAAAACATTGTCAGTTTCTTGCATTGGCAAACAAATACAACATACTCACCAGCATGCTTTGTTTTGGTGTCTTACTTAGCATCTGCGAGGCCCCTGCTATTGTTTTTTCTAAAATTTTTAAAATCAAATCTAGCGCAGGCATAAGGTTGTTTTTGCTTAACTCAGTCAACTTTTTGTTGGCTCGGCTGTATAGAATTGATATCACTGGATAGACATTTTACCATTTGCTTACTTCATTTCACTTGTTAGCTCTCTTTGTGCTTGAGTTTGATGTGCACAATGACACAAGTTTCATTTACATGGAAACAAAAAAGACAGAATATGAGAATGGTGTCGTATAGGCTATCTGAACATGCTTTCAGAGGCAGCTCTCCTGATAATATTACGGTAGAAGGCTGGGAAGAAGGTGGAAAGGAATTAAGGTAGCAGGGTGAATGTGAGTCTCACAACTCAGATTTTAAAAGATTATTTTGCATGCTTGCATTAATCATGAGCCTAGACTGCAATGAAAATGGTCTAAGTGGACATGTTACTTGAGATTAGATTTTTTTGCCCTTAGCTAAGCTGTCATGGGAAAATTATGATATGTTGAATATTTAGTGTAAGATTCAATGCACTGGTCATTCTGAGATCTAAGCTATCAATCAAATAATGATGGCAATAATGATTTATGTTGCTGGTCCTATTAAGAAATAATGAAAACATTCTGAAAGAAATTATATGACATCTGAACTGGGACTTCTAGTATTCTGAACTGCATCTACGTTGTAGATATCGGAGATATTTTTTCTTATCTTTTTTCCGGCTCATGAAAACACTTCTCCATCCAACAAACTGTACGGACAGATTTTTCCATTTATATCTATTTATTTTAAGAAGGTAATTTTAAATGGATGCTATCATTGACTCAGAAAGTGGATTACATGGTGGGATTAGACTTGATTAGACCCCACATCTAATTAACTGCTTTTGTCAGATTATCTATATCTGCACATCAGCTGAATACAATGGTTCATCATGTTTTTCTTTTAAATTTGATCAATATTTTTTATATTCAATTATTCTTGTAGTAAATGTTAAGGATGAAATTCTTTTGTGGCTCAAGATTCCCAAGAGAGCCTTTTTCCTTGAGGGAAAAAGCACCATGAGGCAAGTTCCATATACTTCAGTTAGCTCCAAATTACCCTGTTTAATGAGGGAAAATGAATGGCTATTGTAATAATAAATTCTTCTCTCACCAGTATCATCTCACATACAATATAGACAATTACAATTCTGAAACACACATTTTCCCTTAAGAGTAATCCCCATGGCAAAAATCTGTCAAACGGCAATAGAGGCCCATTCTGGTGTAAAGGAGGTCGGTTTCTCATTGAAAGAGTGCTTGCTCTGCTGAGTAGCTGGGGAAATGTGACTAAATGAGAAATGTTATTGGTTAATGTCTTAACCTGCAAATATCTGTGAAATAGTTCAATTAATTCAATAATGCATTAGTGAGGATTATTTTAAACGACTATTTATCTCCCTTAAATAGATGGTGACAGATTTACTGCTTGGTTGTGATAGCCTACAAAGATCCCATCCATGATCTTCTATTTCCCACAAAGATACAACTGCTTACAACAGTGTGTTTGAAAGTGCTGATGTTCTACACCAGTTGGGTAACTGCTGCATGTCACTAGAGATTAAGCCACAGTGGCATTTTTTTAGCAGTAATGAGCTGACACACTGATGAGCGAGACCGAAAATTCTGGGCGCTACAAGCCCAGCTCTGAATTATTCAATGCATCTTTACCCGGGGAGATGGAGAGGGGAGAAAAAAGCAAAAGGAAGGAAAGGGGGAAGACACCTCCAGGGATGAAAAAGGAATGATGTCAGAAGCTTGGAGGGAAAGAAAAAGGGCAAAAGATCGAAATGTGAGAGAGTTCTGGAAGCTCAAACTAAGTGAAGTGAAGATGAGGATGGATAGAGAGGTGTTTGGTTTAATCAGCACTGCTATGCTTCAAAAAGGCACACGCAAATTTGCTGTTAAAGCATAATGGCCCGTTTCTGCTGTTGATTGGCCTCTAATTGACTCTGGGGATAGATTTAAAATGAAAAGAGGTCAAATCTTAATGACTTTACTGATCCCTGACCTTTTCACTAGTGCTAACATCAAGTGACATTTTGCTTCAAACTCTGCTTCTGTAATGGATGAAATAGCAATGGATACTTTTGAACTTTGGTGGTCCTGAACCTTTTTCCTCCAGAACTGCTTAAATCCATGGTGTCAAGGATTCAACAAGGAGTTGGAAAAGTTCTTCATTGGTTTTGCTCCAAAACGTTCCACCACATCCCAAAGGTGGAATATTGGTTGGAACCTGTGCTTATTTCACTTCTTGTTGCCTTTCTTTGAACTTCAGCAAGTCAGCTTGATCATGTCTACATGTTTAAATGCACTGAGTTGTTGTCATGTGATTGTCTGATAAGAAAATTGTATTGACATTTATTACCACTGGGTGTAAGTTAATAGGTACATATGTAAGGTAGTAATGGGTAAACTTGGCTTCAGATCAGCTGTTCAGGCGAATCTAACTAAACATGTCATTAAATAAATAACTAATAGCAATGTTTCAACTTTACTCCTTCATGGTCTTACGTATGATAATTAGTTGCAGCACTGAGTTGTTTTTTCACAGCATCTGAGCAAAAACAACAAGAGAAAAGAGTGTTTGAGCTGTAGCTGAATCATCTGTTCTCTGATATCCAGGTTTTCAATTGCTTACATCCACCGTTCTGGCAGTCTTTAGTTTGATGTGATGTTATGCATAAACTGGGACTCAATGAAGACCTACACTGATTTTTGCTGATGCGGCATCTGACAAATGGCACTGACAGTGCAGAGATTGTGTCTTTGGGTGAAGAAAAATATGTTTTTTCTCAAATTGATGGCAACTATGGTTTTACTGCAATGAATTCAAACCTTTGTGTGTACAATACTGAGAGTCTAACATTACAGAAACCATTGCAGCAATGTTTTACACTAATTAGCTATTAGTGTGTACAAATCTCTTGAACATCAGCTGTGATGGAAAAAACAAGATACTATTGTTATAAAAATTACAAAAAATTACCAATATTTTCTACCTCACTACCTCATATGAATAGCAAATACCTTATACACTGCATGTCCATCAGTTTCACAGGCATGTCTGAATGAAGCGTGATGAACATCAATGAAAAATTGTTTGAGTGTCAGATGAAGGCAGAATGTCTAAAAATGTCTATAAACTATGCACGAAAAGTAAGGAAAGCTGTTTTCGGTTGATTATTTTCCTCTTTAATTTTAACATTAGGTATTATATTATAAATCATTGGAAAGCCTGATTAGTTACCTTTACAATGTGGTATAATTTGTAAGGATGGTGCTTCTGAACAATGAGCAACACAGCTAAATGTGTGGGCAGTACTCACCAAAATATGACAAAATTTCCTACAATACTCCTATGTTGGTATTCAACCTTGTTTTGAGTTTCTTGGTGGCCCGGACCACAGTATTGAGCAAAAACAACACATTGGCTATTTTACAATCAGGGACCTCAAGATCCACTCACATCTACAACAACTTAGAACCTCTTCCTCATACTGGTCACCAGCTTGGTTACATTTTACTGTGGGAAGGCGTCCTATTCCTCAATCAGGATTTAAAGTTCACCCACTGTGGTTGTATTGGGCACACTAGAAACTTCATGCTAATCCCACAAGTGTTTGCTTAGGTTTTGGTCTGGACTCCAGAATCTCATTCCACCATATCCATGTATAAGTCAGGTGCCTATGCACCTGGCAGAGAATCTCGGACCAAGACTGAATACCAACAGGGGAGTGTTGAGGGTATTCTGGAACCTTTTTTTGAGGCTGCTATATGGCTGGTCATTCAATCAGAAGGAGGATCCTTGTACAAGTTCAACCTCTTTGTAAAGGTGACTGATCGGGGATTCTAACAATGTATTACAAAATATTAATGTGTATTATCAAAGGAGAGAAATAATCAACCAAATGCAAATTTCTTTACTTTTTGTGCTAAGTTTAGATACAGCATCATTCATATGCACTGGAAGTCCTGAAATGTTCTAGATGTTTCAGAGCACTGGTAAACGTCAGATTGAGACTTTTAGCAAAGATTTTCCACCCATGCTGCGAGTAGACTCTCTGGATCATCAGCAGGTGAAATAATGGAGTGTTTTACTGTGCACATGGCTGTGTTTCTGTACAACTGCATTCTGCTGTCCGTGCATTCCCCTCTACTGTGAATGCGTACGTGTACATCTACTCATCCTCATCTGCTATAACAGAATACGTAACCAAGGTAAAACTCAGTTGTTTTATGCTGTAAAACCACCAACAGTTCCATCAAAGACTCAGGTGTGTAAGCAGAATAGGTTAAAGAGTTCTTGTAGGCTCATTTCTTTTGTACTTTCTGATTTCTCTTCCCTTTCATTTTCTTCTGTCCCAGCAGACTCTTCTTTAAAAGTGAAATTATTTGTGGCAATCAGATTTTGCTCACTTTTGGAGGATTAAAAGGTTTTGCAGTCCTTATGGAGTATTCTTCCCCAAAACAAGTCTTTGATGTGTAATGTCAGCACACTTCAAAGTTATCCCCCTGTTCACACATACACTAATACTGTCACACAGATCTCCTTAACACTTCCACGATCAGCAGGATAATGCCCTTAGATGTACTTTAAGTTACTAAAGACTCCAATTCTGACGGCTCAGGCTGTATTTATTGAGAAATGGCTGCTTTATTTGGCAGTTTGATTTACTTTACAATATCCTGAGGAGGCACAGCTTATTCAAAATATCTACCTCCTGGTGCATTTTAGCTAACAAGTGTTCATTTATCTCCACTTTTTCAGCTTAATCCTCTACTAGTCCTTACTTTCTGGACAGTGATATTTCCCATTCTTTCCCTCTACACTTCCATCCAGTTCTTTCTTTTGCCCATCCTTCTGGTATTCTAACTCTTCTTCTCAGCCGAGGTTGCTATGGTGATAAGTTTTTCTTCTTCCAATATTTTCTGTCTCTTTCGTCAAGGGTTTTCTTTTGTCTTCTGTTTGACCGACTGGTTTTCTATACAGAAGAGGCAACCATTGTTGTTAACGTGTTTACCAGCAGTGTGGGTTTATCTCGATCTTTAGAAAAGACCGCTTAATGGTTAATTATGGGATGGACAGTTACCTTCTTATACACCCTCACCAGTCCTCTCCTTAACTCATCCACCTATGAGCCGAACACCGGCTTTTTTTCTGCAGCCACTTTGTTGAAATGTATTGTGTACGTTTGTGCAAGTGTGTGTCAGATTCACAGCAGCATGAGCACAATGGTCTCACCCTCTCATGTTTCTCGGGTTTTGTGGGCACAGCATGGGGTCGCGAGGGGAGGGCTGGGAGGTTCAGCAAGGGGAGGAGGGAAAATGCAATTTAAGAGAGTGAAAAACGTTTAAGGAAAGAGGGAAACCCTGTCTGCGGTGGAAAAAAAGGCGGGAAACAAAATTTGGCACAGAGAAGCTGAAATGAACTGAAGTGAGCTGAGTCATGAGAGATGAGATTAAGATGAAACTTGGTTGTTCCCTATGGGAAGATTTGGTTGCTGGCAGCAGCACAATTAATTTTACTGCAAGGCAACAGCAAAATGAAATAATCACAATAGCAGAGGCAGGAGATGCAGGAAACAATGAATTAAAATGTAAATTTCATATCAAAAGGGACACATAATATAGAGATTTGGATTATTCTCTGATTAGTATGCAGATCAACATTTGAAACCAGACTTTATTTAGAGTTTCACAGTGACTAGCTTTAAGATATATCTTGAATCAGCAGGTTATTGAAGTCACACACCCATGCAGGAAAAGCTAACACTCACTATTAGTCAGCAAGTCTAGATCTTGTAGCTTCCAAGCTAGCAAATGATTAATACATTGGTTTTTATTACCTGTTTTCTAAACCACATCAAAAATAGGTACAAGGCATGAGGCTGTATACTGCATTTCACATTATCATCTAGCATACTGTACAAATAAGTGGCTAATTTTGCAGTATGCCACAACACCTTTGGCTAGTTTCTGGTGTATAAAGGTGTAAGTAAATAATACTATAGTGTGTTGAGCTTGTCTTAAAAGTTGTATGATAAAACGTTCTTATCATACAACCGGATATGACTGATGATAAAGATCATTTTAAAAAAACAAAACAAAATCACCAAACACAGAAATACTACTAATATATTGGTATTAAACACTTTTTACGAACTGGTTTTAGTTCCATGAGGGTTGATTTTTAAACAAGAAGTGGAAGATAAAATATGACCTTTAATTAATGCCCCCTTAAAATTTCCCAATGGAAATGATAATGTTTGAAGCGGTTTGATGCTAATCCTCACTCATAGCCAGCAAGTCTAGATCGTGTAGCTAGTAAGCCTGCTATTCATAAGTTGGTTGGGTGATTGTCAGTTTCTAAAACTTTCTACTAAATGCTACGCATACTATGTAGTGCAGACTGTGTACCATACAGATTACCAACAGCATGTACTATACAAATGGCTAATTTTGTAGGATGCTAATTTCTGTTTTTGCAAATTGTAGGTAAACAGTGGCTTTTAGTTGTGCGACAAGCTGTGTTTAGCTTGTCTAGTCCTCAAAGAAAGTTTTTCTAAAAATGTGTATTTTTTTATACGGATAATGAAAAAAACAACTGCTATAATTATTTTCAGTTTGAAAACAGTAATTGTTTTGTGTGACCTTATTCTAACACAAGTAAAGGAAGCTATGTTTCTCAATGCAACCATATATGGTATGGTAAAAGAGTTGAGCTACAGCTATCCTACCTTAAAAGTTAGCACATTCAGAAGCTGATGATCCATAGAACACATTAGTCAGACAACATTGTTCTTGTAAAGGGGTGGTTATGGCTAATGCTAACAGTATGACAAAGGAAGTGGAGGAGATTGAAAAGGACATTTGGCAATTGACAGGATTTTGGGAGATAGACATTACAAGTACAGGTGGGAGCAAGAAAATACCTACATCCAAATGAATCTCATGACAGAACTTGAAAAAGCAGAGTTTGTCCACACTCCAAAATGACAAAATTTCACCATGAAAGGATAAAAATGTTCAGCCAATTTTCCTCGTTCTGTTCAGGCAGTTTAATTTCAGCGAGAGACCTTTATACTGTATAAAAGATCACTAGTTCAAGACCCTACCCAGACAGCAGACATGTTCTGACCGAATCCGGCCTACTCTCGCCATTTATGACTCTAGGAAGTGTTGTGTGGGCCAGAAGTAAACCAAATATCAGTTTCCAGCCCAGCTCGGGTTAATGACAACACTCCTGTGGGCCAAATGTGGCCCAGATGGCAGCTGTTGGCTTGGATGTGGATTATGGAAAGAATTTTGTGGGCCAGAAATATTTCTAATATGGAGTCCTTCCTTTATGTTTCTACCACTCTCACCCAGGAAAATATTAGGGCTAGGTGTTTACAATATAAGTCTGAATTCCTTGAAATATTCTATTATTGAATGTGTTGTTCGAAATAAACAAAAATCTCCACAGTATGCTTTAGCCTTAACTAGCCTGTTCTAGGAGGGGCGTTGCCGCATTGGCCGCCCGTGTCTAGGTAGTTGGGGGTCCGGCCTTTCGGCTGCGGTGTGGCCCCTGGGCTGCTTGGATGTGGGTGGCCCCGCTGGTGGTGCCCACCGTGAACATGAGCGGGCCGGCCCCTGGCATGGATGGATTCCCAAAATATAGCTTCCTCACAGCAGTGTCAGGCCAGATTTCTATATT
>JAVQJG010242651.1:0-18675 GCA_036024015.1 Craterocephalus amniculus | reverse complement strand
GTGTGTGTGTGTGCGTGCGTGTGTGTGTGTGTGCGTGCTCATGCGTACATGCCATCAAGTGTGGTTCGTTCTGCTCAAGAGGCGGAGACAACAAAAGCAGGATGTGATACAGCAGTACTGCACTTCCTCATACGTCTTTGTAAGAATCAGCACAGTGCAAAGAGCGCCACCTCTTGGTGTGTGTTTGTCGCAGCAGAAGCATGCTGGTAAAATTCCATTCCCACAGATAAGAAACGCACAAGTGCAAACAGGCCGCAGTGGGATTTCTTGATAATTTCTTTGGAAACTTATGACTGTTTGGGGGATTAAAGCCATCAGTTTTGATAAACGGAATTAAAAAAGTGCTAATCGAGTCAAGAGAGGTTTTCTGTGTTTTGCTTTGGTCTTTTGCATTTATTTAGTGAAGAAAAAGTTTAACCCCACCCATGTCAATCCACACACCAGGAAAACTAATCGTTAAAATGGACAGTTCTTTATCTAAAAGGTTGCAGGTTTGGTCCACAATATCCAGTTAAGCACAAACAACATTACGTTTACTTGAAAATCCGTTATTGCACATTCTGATCCAACAGCGGACAACTCCTCAGGCCTGAGCTCTTGTGCGCTGGGTCGGAAAGTTACACATTAACGCTGCTAAAAGCTTCCTGGAGGTTTAGATTTCCATTTGGAGTTTTAAAGGCTGCTATCTGAGGACTTAAAAGCCTGGAGCTGTTATAAGAAGAGACACTGTATCACTTTTCCCAAAGGGTTTCCACCACTATTGGCCCAAGCAAAAGCAAATTTTTTAATATAAGATTAAGAGGGTGATGTCATACCACTGGTTATGTAATAGCCCCCTACTTGTCTATTTATGTCACTGAGGTATTTATGCACGGAAAATAACATATAATTTAACATGTCTGCTTTGAAAATTTGTGGTGTTTGTAACTTTACCCAATTAAAAGGCAATTTGGTCATAAAACTTTCTGGTTGAGCTTGCTTTACCACTAACAGTTTGAACGGTGTTTGAACATTTGTACAGATTATGAACAAACCCCAACATTGCTGCTTTTGGTAATGTTTACAGCAACTTAAGCGTTCCCACACATGTAGTTTGTAAAAAAAGCCCCAAATAGGAAACAATAAGTAAATCAGTGCAGGACTTCAACCAAGTTCAGCTATTGTCGGCAAACAGATGAGCGAACCTTGATGGAGCTCAATGATAGACTGCTGTAACTGACACGTACCATTCACCTCGTTAGCCACATTAGCATGCTATTTTCACTCATCTGTCAGAGAATAAACTGCTCTATAAAAGAGGAATGGTTTGCAGTGTGTTGAACATGATGTCCACATTACTAGGCCTCAAATTGACAGCTAGCAAGCAGCTAATGTGGTTAGCTCAGAGCTTTTCTTACCTGACAGTAAAACGTGCAGCGGAATACGATGATTATCAATAAATTAGCAACACAAACTGTTAGATTAAGTTATAGACGAAAGTTGAAAGTGATTATCATGTTCCTGTTTGCCAAGAATAAACCCACTTAGCTTTAGGAATAGTAGTTTAAAAAGTTAAGCAAGAAATAAACCACTGATACTTGCAATCCTTTGTGATGCAAAGAGAGCAAAAAAAGCACAAATTTTACCGCTATGAGCCGGAAAAGTGGGGTACATCATTCTATAAGAGGAAGTTTTGTCCGACCTTACATCCTGAATCCTCTTCTTATACTTTCTGCAGCTTTAGTTACAACTGTCTGGTATGTTGCAAGACTTAACTTATAGTATTTAACCTGTTCTTCTGGCCTTTTCTTAAGACCACAGGTAACCACAGCATTGCTGCACACTGAATCTAGTGCAATGATTTCTGTGCCAAAGCCTACAGATTATGAGTAGCTCAGTAAACTTGCAACATGCCGTACAGTGTCAGATTCAGATAGCCAAATAGAGAAAGTGATTTTGTTGTGAATGAATTTGCTGACAACATTGTGGGGAGTCCTGTGGCCTCAGGATTTTACATACCAGAGAGTGCAACACAGTTCTATGTAATGTAATGCAGAGTGGCACATTCAGGGCACTACTTCCTTTTTACACCAAGATTAATGTTAACAAAGGAACAGATACATTTCTCTTGCAAGCGAAATGTACTGGAAACCCTTCCTGCCAACAGGAAAACGGATTAGAATGTTCAAATCTCCACTCATTTCACTTTGTACTTTGTAACTACACAGACAATTGTGCTGAATCTAGAAGGGATTGCAGTGCATGTTGCGTTCAGTCTGAAAGGGTCAAAAAAGGGCAGCATCTTGCACTAGTGATCCGTTCTACTTAAATTCTTCATTGTATGTTTTGCCTTAAATTTGTGATAAAGCAGAAAAGCAGTTGGTAAGCCATACTTTTAAAAGCAGACTGCCCAAGCTTTAGCCTGCATGGCACAGATTAATTTCACATAGGCTTATCTGATTGATTTAACCTTTGGCTATGTTCATTACAAGCATCCAGCCATGTTTTTGTTGGATTTATGGCACAAAAGTCCCCTTTAACCCTCTTATGACCAAGGATGGTATTACAATGGCATTTTCTGTCCCAGTGATGGATTTGTCATATGCTTTTTTAGTCATTAACGTTAAAATGATTACTGTGTTAAGTGTTAAATGGCTGGCGTATGCCTCAACCTTAGTTAAAGTTTTGAAAATTAAGAGAGAAAAGTGAAATGTCCTTCTTCCCCTTTTCTTTTCTGTATGATCACTCAGGGAAATGACATATTCAGTTGCAATTTCCTTCAAATAGAAATTATTGAGATACTGACTGAGGGCCTAATAACAACTCCCTACACCAGTGTAAAGGTTACAGAAAAAAATTCAGGTCTTAACTCTGTAACCACAAATTATCTTAAACACTCACTCATCATCCTCTGTCATAATATTTTCTTGCAACACAGCTGAAAGACTTGCCCCATCTTGTTATGAGATACCTTTTGCATTCTTGTTGGAGGCCGTTTAGCTGTTTGTGCTACAGCACTGCATGTTTCTTCATGCAGGATCCAAACATCTGATTCTGTAAGTTGAGCAAATCTGCCTTTGGTATCACATTCATACATAAATAAGGGAGTTATTTCCATAATCATACAAATAAAGGTTTATTAAGTGATTTTTTAAATGACGGTTTGAGTCCTTAAACCTCTGGTCACACCCTTGATGCAGATAATCCAGCTTTGTTTTTTTGTGGTCAGAGATCAGCAGAGAGGCATGAAAATCAACAGAAACCTGCGTACCTGCAGTGGGAATAAGCCGAAAAGTAAAATGCACACAAGTAAATCCTTAAAAACACACATGCACTAATTCTACAATAGATTTTAGACAAATTACAGAGCAGAACAACACTGCCACAATGCTCTGTTGTGATATTTTTACAGATTAAACAACTCATTCATGTACGATCACATAATGCAGGATGATGCACCACTCCGACTTATGTAAAAAATAAATTACATTTCATTCATTTGAAACGTTATGTAGAGTGAACTTGAAGTAAATTACAGCAAACTAACTAAAAAAAACCCTCATGCTCATGATTAATGGTGTGATTCTCTTGGACTACAGCTCCATCTAGTGGTATATTCAAGTAACTCTCCTTTAAGGAAAACATTCAAGATGGCTGCTCCCATACAGACGTTTTTGAGATTTCTGGGAGCAAGAAGAAATCACAAACTATGAGGAAAATCAGGTAAACAGATGGCATTTTAACAGATATGTTATAATGTGCAGAATGATGCATACTGTTAAATAAAAGCTAAAGAAATGGACACTTCCTCTTACTTGCGATATCAAAAGCCTGCATGTAATATTTAATGGTCAATCCTCTATTTTCAGTAATGGATACAAAGGAAATACTCCAATGTGTGCTTCAGATAGAGAAATGTACAGCAGACAGAAACTATGGGAACATCATGACCCTCCTTCGTGACCTTGAGAAGTCTCACGTTACAACAGAGCAGCTGGAAACGACAGACATTGTTAAGGTGCTGTACAGGCTCTTGAGAACCTGTGCAGACAATAACATGAGAAAGACAGTCAAGAACTTGTTGTCTAAGTGGAAGAAAGAGTACGGCAGAGTCAGGAGAGGAGCGATATGTTCAGGCGGGAGTAAGGATACTGAGCTTTCCAGCGCTGCAGAGGTTGTAGATGGTGGAATTTTTAACCAGGGGGATTCCCAGTCAGGCTTGGCACGAGCATGTGACCCTGGGGAAGAGAGGGAAAAACCTGGCCTCCAGAGTCATGTTTCCACTGGAGAAGGAATATCAGCTTCCTCTGACTCTGTGAGAATAAAATGTGTTCAGCTTCTGCATGCTGCGCTCTGTCCAGAACCCTCTGAGGAGGACAAAACAGCAAACCTGGCAGAAAACATCGAGCATCACATCCACGAGCTCCACAGAGCCAACCAGGCTAAATACAAAGCATGCATAAGGAGCAAGGTGGCGAACCTGAGAAACCCCAAAAACGGTCACCTGCGTCAGGGTCTCCTGAGCGGCTCACTGCTCCCAGAGGCCTTCGCCCGGATGTCTGCTGAGGACATGGCCAATGCAGAGCTCCGGCAGCTGCGGGAGGAGTACTCTTCTCAGGGTCTGAGCGAAAGGCAGCTCCCACAGGGGCTAGAGGGGACGCAGACACGGAGGATTCGCTGCAAAAGGTGTGAGGGGTCAGACTGCAGAATCACGCAGGTGTCCAGGGGTGCCCTTTTCCTGCCTGCATGGGTGAGGCGAGGGGGCCCTGATGAGGATGCAATGACTTTTGCGACCTGTAATGGGTGTGGGCAGCAGTGGTACCACAGTGGCTGGATCTGCCTCTAAATCCTAAAGTAGTGTCAATTAAAAATACATATTGTTTCATTGAACTATCAAAAGAATTTAATATCTTTGACTCATTAAAAAAGTAAGAAAAATATTTCATTTTAAGACCTGGAACAGTTGGGCTTTGTTTATAAATCTGCCCTTGTTTTGCTGTTATTTGAGTTGTTTTTTCTCATTTCCTTCCAGTTAAATGATCTAAAACAGAATTCAGTAATGTGAGCAAAAATAGCGGCCGAATATATGGGTCAGAGAGAAAAAATAAAAACAATTGGGTTATTCTACTACTTCCTAATACTCTTAATCCTAGTTGCAAGAATCTGTGCCTGAATCAAAAAAGAAGTCATTAGGTCCACTCCTTCGGCACATGGGCTGGCTAGAGGTAAAAGCATTTCAGCTGGAAGAGCCCTCACCTTTAAAAACAAAAAAGGAGCCATTATTTTGTAGGAATGCTGAAAGTCTATGGTGTATTCAGGGCTTTGGAGAAGAGCAAATGAGCAGCAGAGTGTTTTTCTAAATGTTCATTCTGATGATATATTGCAATAAATTTACATTGTCTAAATATACATAATTCTCCAACAATACAAGTGTTTATCTGTCTCCCTGTAAAACTTTCCTCTGTCCTAATTGGTTGAAAATGATTTTGTACAGTTGACAGACATTGTGATTATGTGGTTAATGGTTATGTCCAGAAATTACAACAATAACGTTACAGAACCAGATGCATGGTTTGCTTTGGATGCTGCATTGGCTTAGAAATTAGTATTTTATTGTAAATGTGAAACAGGAGGAAGACTTAGGGGTATACAAAGATTAAACAAAGGCCAGAGCTTTTGTACAAGCTTCTATTATGGCTATTCATGCGTTGTTCGCCAGTGATAAACTTCAAATATCATTCTACCACATGCAAAAAAGCCAAGTCTGAATTTTTTATTTTCAAACTGAAAGCACAAATTTTAAAGAAGCGGTCATCTAATTGCTTCATCATTCCCTCCCCCCACTCTGATAGTCCTTACTAACTGATGTTTCTGCCTGAGAAAAGTTTTACGTTGGACTTCTTGTAAATAATTCTGGGTTTGAAATCAGATTTTATATTTTTAAAAGAAAAGAAAAGAGAGTACGCCCTTGGCCTCCTACAATATCCAATTTATTGGTGGTAAACTGAATCCAGTGCATGAGGCATGTGACATTAGCAAACGGCGAGCATGTGAGTCAGTAATCTACCCTCCTCAGCAACTTCGAGAGTACACATCCCATTGGGCGCCAGCTGACATGGCATAATGACTCAGGCGCACATCACTGTGACATAACATGGAAGGGTCACGACTTTACAATCTTAAGTCTGAACCGTGGCCTGGTTTGTTTTCAAGGCTCCCATCCAAAGATTAAAGCCCTTGTTACAAAAACCCAGTCGTCCGCAGACCTTCAGATACAGAGCTGCAGACTCTGCTGGTGACGGTGTGGCTCTGTGGTATGGCAGCTATGCTGCAATTGTCTCCTTTCACATCCTGCTTATCTTTTTGGGTGATATGTTGGTTAAAAGATTTCACATCTTCAGTCACAGTGGCCTGTTAAATACATGCTCTGAAGCCATCAAACTGACAATGCTTAGACAAGGTTTATAGCTGGAAAACTGATAAGGGAAAATATTAGTCCAGACTTAAACACTTTTAATGGACTTGTAATTGAGCAGAGATGTAAAAATCTCAGACTTTTTTTTTTACAGTGGTCTTATTTGGATTGCTGAATTCATTTTTCATTTATTCAGTTAATTTTCTGAAAAATTTAAGTTGCAAAATGCTTTGCAGTTGATTGGTTAGTTCTTTTCTCTGCATTGCAAAGAACTTTGTGTTTGTAAACAAATGAGCTATTTTTCATTGATCACATTTCTTATTACTGTATGTTTCAAAACCCACACATGCTTTACACGTTCTTTTTTCATTTTTGTTGTGCATTATTTAAAAAATAAAACTAATTTAAGCTATTTGAAATTACATAAAAATAAGCATGTGAGCAGACAGTGAAATACATTGCAGTTTTTAACATCAGCTGATTAGCCACCCCACTCCCTTGTATTGTATTGGCCACCCCATTAAAATGTTCTAAATACGCCACTGCTCATGAAGCATCATAGTTATAGAAGTTTATTAATATCGAACAAGCCTTTGTTTCAAACTTAGTTATTTTCTTTTATGTTTAAATATGATTAATTGTAAAATAAAAAACGTGAAACCTGGACTGTGTGTGACCGGACCGTGTGGAGCAGAGCGCCTGAGGGGAGGAGGCGTGACTGGCACTGGGTCATATGAGCGTCATCAGCCGCTGCCTGGGGCCCACTGAGTCGCAGGGACAGCAGAACGCCATGTCACCGACGGAAAATACCTCCGTGCCAGGATAAACTGGAAGAACTGTATGCCTGGAACCCGGAAGTGGGCACTACGTCCATTGGTGCTGTTACAGAGAGGTAAAAAAAGGATTTAATTTGCGAGAGAAACCTCTCACTTTCTGTCGTCTTTATCACCTGGCAAGGTGGCCAATGTGCAGCCACTAGCACGCCCATCATCGGACAGCAGTTGGCTGTAGCTAAGCTTCCATTATCGGACAAACTTATTTCTACTTCGTTTATTTTTTATATTATCAAAATATTGAGTGCGACTTCATATGTTAGTTTCGAAATAGTAAATATTTCCACTGCAGGGGAATTCAAGCACACTTAGTCGTTTATTAACTTGTAGTTAAGTAAATAGTTGCCGGACACAGTTATGCGCTTGAGTTTTCCAGCTGGAAAAAGGTAGAAGTTGTGTTTCTGTAAATATCTCAAGTGTAAATACTTCCGCCTTTTATTTGTATGTGTATTGCAGTTTACAGCCATAAAATGCTCCACTAGCATCACAAGTGGCTGCTGTTGTTCTTTGTGCTTTGTATATTTAGAAAAGATAAGATATAAGAGGTGTGTCACCCTCTGCTTTTTCTCCTGCATCAGCTCCTGTCACGTCGTTTCTTGGCAAATCATTACCTTGCTGATTCAGCGTGTTTTCCTGGCACTCGTTTTAATACTAAAAACTTGACTTAGGCTGTTGTATTTTTCATATTTGAACGAAGAAGACATTGTAGTTATTTTAATGAGTAGTGTGTGCTCTTCAAACACTTTCCTCTGGTGAATGGAGCACATGACTTCTGGGTGTGTGACTGCATGAACGTGTGTATCTATTCATTCCTGCTTCTAAACCCTGTGTCTCCTTAAGAAATTACGGGACCAGCAGGGTGCATAATGACACGATACAAAGACGTGACGTCATTCACTTTACGTAAACCCTGCTGGAAATGCATTTTGTTACTGGTATTTATTTAAATTTACTCAATACTCGTTGATCAGTGCACGGCTTTATGTAGGTGTTTCCTTCAACATATTATGTAACACTGTCTAAAGAAGCATATACTGATATTTTGCCTTCAACTAATTTTATTTTATTTATAGACAATCAAATTGCATAAAACTTTACCCCCTTTTTTCTTTTAAATTTCTATATGGTTTGATTCCATTCAATCGAATCACCTGGCTGGGCGGAGAACATCCCAGAGATAAATCCCACCCTTTTTCAGCTTTATGGTTTTATATATCAGTGCATTAAAAAAAGAGAACACCTGTTCCTTCCCAGGTATTAAAACTACATAGATAAACCTGCACAAAAAACACAAGACACATCTCACTGTATTATTCTGTTTCAGAACAGAAACAAAACCAAAAGCTAGAAGTTGCATGTAAAAAACTAAGCACACTCCTTCTCTTTCAGTTCATATTAAGACATTAAGTAGTAGCCAGCTGGCAGGTTATCATATGCTATCAACTAACTGATCACCACCCATGCTTCTATAAAAAGACACATTTTCATATTGAGCTGTTCTGGATGCCAAGGAGGAAAGACATCATCAGCGATCTAAGAGAAGCCGTAGATGCTTTTGCAAAACCGTTATAAAACCCTTTTCCGACTATTTGAAGTCCATCATTCTGCAGTAAGAAAGCTTATTGATAAGGGGAAAACATTTAAGAGAGTTGTCATTCTTCCCAGGTTCATGAACAAGAACATGATGACATAACCACAAGACTTCTGGAAAAATGTCCTTCAGGCAGACTGGGCCAAAATGGAGATGTTTGAAGAATACTAAACTCAGCACATCGGTTAACATCTCATACTAGTGTGAAGCATGGTAATGGAGGGCTGTAGCCGCAGGACATGGACACGTTGCATCACTGAGTCGACCATGAATTCCATCTTCTAGAGCCTAACAGAGATCACTAGCTGAGGAGCTCAGTGGCCAGTGTCCGGCGGGTTTCAGGTGTTTCCCTGCTGCAACACATCAGACTCATGTTAATGGGTCATTAACAGACCTGTGCAGGAATTGACAAACATCAATACGAGTACTGTGTAATTTGAGTCAGGTGTTCATTTGATTGACTGCAGTTGGCGATCCATGGGGCCAAGATGATGCCATTCATCTGTCAGCTAAAGCTTGGCTGAAACTGGCTCATGTAACAGGACAACGATCCCAAACAAGGCAGCAAATTTACAACAGAGTGGCTGAAAAAAAAAAAGGATCAACGTGTTGCAAGGATCCAGTCCAAGTCCATATCCCAACTTGACTGAAATGCTGCGGCGGCTCATTAAGAAAGCTGAGCATAAGTGATTGATTTGAACCAAAATGAACTGGTGACGTTGCCTTAAACGGATAACATCATACAGGAAATGATTACTGCAAGTTCCTGCTGCTGGAGCATTTCAGACTGCCTCAGCAAGCCATTTGCAACAGGAAAGATGAACCTGAAAGCATTTTTATCATCCTCTGGTGCAGTGGGGCGTTGGTCAGTGAGTTCCAATTTAGAAGCAACAGTATGTCCATTGAGAAGATAACAACCCTTTTTTTAGTCCTTTTTCACACTTTTAGCAGCGTTGACTCAGCATTTTTGGCGGAATTACACCTTTTAGAAGTTTGCCGATCCAGGACAAGGAGTCTTGTTCGTAAAGAAGTATTTGTATCTGCCCAAGTAGTCCAGTGACAGCTCAGCCACAATGCGGTGCCGTCTCCTCATGAACGTGATGGATGAGGTGATCCACCGCTTGTACCAGAGTGATTAGACGGCCCACGGTAAGTCTCAGAGAGACGTAGGTGGAATGGCTATTATCTAAAACTCATTATTTAAAGAATGCCAGTGTGTGGCGTGCAGGATTAAATATGCTGTTAAATCCTCATTAGTCACTTTTTTTTGCAGCTGACTGAGAGGGTGAACTCATTATCATCCATCCTCTGCTTCACTTTTATCTACAGGAATTTGCAACTTCTGTAAAATGAGGAAAAGTGTTTTTTTTAATAAGCGCTGGCTGGCTGACTGGTCGCGTGATCGGCGTACATGTGATGCACCACATGGATTATTTCATGCGTAACATATTACGCGTAGCGTAGGAAGTTCAGGGGTTGCATAGTGTAATCAGTGGTCTATGGCTGTTTAATCGGATTAGCTTGTGGGCTAACTTGAGTCAGCTGTCCCTGCAGTATAAGGAAACATGGAGGCAGTTCATGTCACTGACTTGCAAGTAAAAGGCGATTTAAAACAGAAGTTAGCAGAGGATCAGTTTATTCTTATCTTGGCTATACAAATGTTTATCAGAACTGTTTTTCATAGTTGTCTGAAAGAAGACGGCAGGAAATTAAAACTAACAGTAAAACACATCTCTCTTCTGCTTTGGATCAGAAGCGGTTTGCAGGTGGCTCATGCATAAATGAAGACAGCATGTAGTAATTATTTGACTGTTAGAAAGGACGACTCCTTCCAACTTCTGATAATCTCCACTAACTAGTTTATGGATTTCAATTTCTGCAGTAAAGCAGAGCTGTTTAAAATAATACACAAAAACATGCATGTGTATTTTTCTAAACATTCACTGGCACTTTTAAAGAGTGAATATTACACATTTTCATGCTCTGGTCTGAGTGTATGCATATAAAGTTATTATTTAGATGTTTTTTTTTCCTTGTATTTTATCATACAGTTAATAATACCTCATTAAAGTAGCACTAAGTAACTTTCTGACTTAAAAAATATGTGTTTCTAACTAATTTTGATTGCACATTTACATTTGTTATGTACATTCTTGGAGTTGTCATACACACACCAGCAAACCCAAGGCTGAGAAATTATTTTCCAGCCTGGAACATCAGATTTACAGAGTTTTGCTTTATAAACCACATTACACACCAGCAGCAGGATGTAAACAGATAGGGTGTTTTGCATGTGAACCATGGCTGATTCATCTTGTTTTTCTGTTCTGAATCAGCCACATTGTGTTATGAAAACGTCCACTGTGTTGATATCCAGTTGCTAGCACGTGGCGTGGTCCGTAATATGAAACCCTGCTGTAATGGGATGTTCTGGGTCGGAGCACAATGTTGGGAGGTGCAGTTTCTCAGCCTCTGGATGCCACTGAACAATAGTTGATAATTACACTGTGCCATTTAAAACAAGTCAGAATCCTATTTTATAAGGTAAAAAAGTGAATAAATAAAAGTTAATGTCAATAAATACATCTCTTGTAAATCTGAAGTGATTATTCAAATTACCCAAGACCAAACCAAACGTTTTTGGGGGTTTTCTTTTTTTTTAAATCAACCCTGACGGTATGGCTATGCTAATGCAACAAGTGTTACTTAAGCAAGCATGACCACTGAGAAACCTGGAACTCTGGCTTTTGAAGAAGAGAAAAAGGAAGTTTGTCTGCCATTTCCCAAACTATGTAACACATGTTGGACATTTCTGCTGGTTTTTCTGTGAAAATACTCTTTATTTTAGTACTAATTTGGGTTTTGGTTCATTAAATCCTTTGACTATTAGATAAATAACCTGATGTTTTTTCCTCCTCCAGGTCAAACTGCTAGTTTCCCTGTTTGACCCGGATACTGACCCCGCCACACAGCTGCCAAGATGTCCAAGTCTGCCCTCCTGAAGGTCATCCTCCTGGGCGATGGCGGAGTTGGCAAATCATCGTTGATGAACCGCTACGTCACCAACAAGTTCGACTCGCACCTGTTCCACACTATAGGTGTGGAGTTTCTAAACAAAGAGCTGGAGGTGGACGGGCAGCACGTCACCCTGCAGATCTGGGACACGGCGGGTCAGGAGCGCTTCCGCAGCCTCCGCACGCCCTTCTACCGCGGCTCCGACTGTTGCCTCCTTACCTTCAGCCTGGACGACGGACAGAGCTTCTTCAACCTGGCCAACTGGAAGAAGGAGTTCACCTACTACGCTGACCTAAAGGACCCTGACAACTTCCCCTTCGTGGTGCTCGGCAACAAACTGGATGTTCCCGAGCGGCAGGTGTCCGGGGAGGATGCTCGGCAGTGGTGCCGCGAGAACGGCGGACACCCGTACTTTGAGACGAGCGCCAAGGATGCGACGAACGTGGCATCGGCATTTGAGGAGGCGGTGCGCCGTGTTCTGGTGTCAGACGACAGAGATGATCACCTCATCCACACCAATACTGTAGACTTGCAGAAGAAGAGTCGCACTCCGCCCAGATGCTGTTGAGCTGTGGGATTAATGACGGACCTTGCAATTATATTGGGGATGGGTGGGGTTATAAAATGAAGAACTGATGCTACGCATGCCCCTCAGTTATTCTCTTAACCAGAATCAGCATTTAAACCAGTCTTGATTTTTGTCTTTCTTTAGATTAAATCTGATGGTTTGTGGTATTTTTAATTATTTTATATACCATCATTAAGTTCCTTACTCTTCTGGAGTTTTAAGAAATAAGTTATTTTTTTGTCAAAATACTTAAATGGAACATCAGGAATGATAAATTATAATTGTGAAAGCTCGAGTACCACAAGTGTCTTTGTGAATTAAACACTGATCTGTGCACGTCCTACTGGTCTGTAAACTCAGGATTTCTTCTCCCAGTAGTGATTAAGACATGCCAAAGAGAAAAATGGCTGTAATGACATGTGTTGTTGAAAGTTTCAACTCACAAGAACTGAAGTTTTAAAATGAATCCAGGGCTAAGACTAAATACAGTCACATGTAGAGGTAAAAATGTTTGGATTAAGTGACCTGACCTGAAATTTGTAACAGAAAATCTATGCACAAGCTCGGGTTGAATTTTCTTTGAATTGTTTCAAGCACAAAAGAATTAAAAAAATATATATTTTCAGCTGTAAATGACATGACAAACCTAATTTCCATTTGTTATTTTAAATAATAAAGGGTAAATGAAGGACTTTTGTTTTTTAAACGGAGGGACTGACCATTTCGTTTAGACAGTTTGGAACTACCACATCAGCCATCTTCCAATGTTTCATTGGTTACAGAACTTACTAGGCCTGGATAAAAATTTAATAATTTGTTTCCTGTATTTAAGTATTTATTCACTAGTTATTTTGAAGTTTTAATAACTGTAATGGCCGTCTTTATGAGAGTGAATTATTCCCAACATTTTCTACACTGAAAATAAAATTGCAGTCAACCCCTGAGCTTTATTTTTCCTCTTTTCATGTGATGTGCAGTACTGTTTTTGGCCACAAAGTGGCGCCTAAGCATCAAGAGATGATGAGATGCCTACACACCCAGTTTGTGGTTGTGGCGAAGAAGTGGTTCGGGCTCGGCACAAATGTTTTTCTCTTTTATTAGTTGAGCTGAAATTAAAAGTCAACAAATGAATAAGATAGCGATAAATACAGCGCCAATTATTATAGTTTTTGAATAAACGTGGGTGGAAACTGGTGTGAATGGGCTGGACGCTACAACTGTAAGTTTAAGAGAGTTTTATACTTTTTAAAAAACAAATAAGCATTTTAGTTTGATAATATTTAAAATCCTAGTTCAACATTAGAAACAGTTGTATTGTCACAGGAGGCAGTGCATAATTAAGTGAAGTTGTATCACCTGAGCCTTGAAGAGGCTCATTGATTAGCCTACAGCTGACAATATGTATAAGAGGTGGAAAAAAATACAAAAAAATTGTAATTAAGAAAAGGTATCTTTACTTAGGCTCTACTCAAGTGAAAGTACCCATCTAAAATTCTATCTGAGGAAAACTAAAAACGGAGGTGATTTAAAATGTAATTTGAGCTCAAAAGTATACTTAGCTCTCTCATTATGGATACCATGAAGGTATATTTTGCTTAAGAGGATGGATTTAAACAATGAATATTATGTTTGGGATACTCAGAAAAAGCTCATGGGTTTGCACCAAATGTCACAGAAGTAGACTGGTAGGGAAGATATGATGGGGTCATAATGTAATTGAGTTTTTTTAAAAAATGCTCACAGAGGCTACTCAATTAAAATAAATGACCGTAATTCATTACGTTCCACCTCCTGTATATATAACTCACACAAACCAAAAGGCAACAAATATTGGATATTTATAATGAAAATCATTTGTTGTTGGATTTAAAAGGATGAAACTATTGTTTTTTAAGTATACTAAGAAGAAAGACGTTCCATAAAGTTAAGATAGGGCTTGTTTACTGCTATAAATGCTGTAGTCTTTAATGATGTTTTACCATATTTGCTCGATCGAAATTAGCTGCTCAAAAGTTCAGGGGAGACTTCTTTTGGTTTGGCTGGTTTTTTGGCCAGATATGTTCAGTAGGTAAAGGTGTAGCATCTTAATTTACAGTAACCCCGTGTTGTAAAACATGTGGTTTGACACCATCTTGATGAAATGAGTCAAATCTTCCCCGTATGACCAAACTTGTTTCAAATCAGTATCGTTCAGTATTAAAGGCACCAATGCTGTTTTTCAGTCCTGTCTGTGTGGACAATTTTGTCCTGACTCACTTTTTATATTACGTATGGTAGAAGATACAACATTCGTAAACTTCAAATATTTAGCTTTGTCTTTCACTGAGCTCTTTCCTGATTCAGCCTCTCTGAGATGCTCTTTTATCCCCAGTCATATCGTATATGAACTTTTCCATCCTTTATTCCCCTTGTCCCAATAAAAGAGGCGAGAGACAGCAATGTCACGATAATAAAAAATATCGGTTTTACTAGAGAAGGTTACAAAAATCATCACTATATAGGAGTCATAGAACTATTTCCAACTTAAAAAATTAAAGCATAATGAAACACCTACAGGGACTACAATGCCATCAAACTACAATGGAGTTTTCTTTAGAAAAGAGTTGGTGGGTTGGGGAGAGGGGTGGGGGCAAACACCGCCTACCATAGTTGTCAGTACAAATGACTACACATCACCTGAAAAAACTGCAAGGACACAGTCATGTCTCCTTCATGCAAATAACGAGGAAACAACAACACCCTGACACGCATCATCGTCTTATAGGAAATTGAAGTTTGCCTTTACATCAATCTGGCGGCAAAGCACGTATATTTATCAAACAAAACACACATGGCAATATAGTCCTTTTTTATACAGAATAGACAGCTGCACACATGGACAATACTGACATGCTTCATCTCATCAAAGCTCAAAAAGGTGTTTTCTTTAGTGGGTTTTTTTTCTTTTTTTTTTAAAGTTGACTAACCAGTGATAATTGTTATAGAATATAGCTCATGGTTATTAAACAATATCTGATTATAAAATTAATGTATGAAAATTCCTGACTTGTTTTATTCTGAGTGTAAACATCCAAAACAGTCTCTGTGGTTTATATGAGAGTTAAAAGAAGAAGAAAAAAAAGAAAAGTTAAAGAAAAGTGACTTTTTGGATCAACGAGTTGACGAGTCACTCATTTGGCCGGCCGTCGAAAACTTAAACTCAAACATTTTCCGTAAAATAATTATTATTGAAACACAATAACCCAGCTGCCTAAAACTGATAAAATATCAAAAATGAATTCCCGTATGTTTCTTATTTTTTCACATTTTAAAATGTATACGTCACAATCACCTCAATCCATCATATCATGACTGCACTGAATCCCTCTCACGACATATCATTTAAGATGTTACATTACAATTATTATATCAAATGCAGAACTAGTATTTGAGTGCTAAACACATATCTCAAAGGGTACATTTACATATATTTGTGGAAAAAAAAATAACCATAGAGTGTGGCAAAAACACTGATTGTGTTGTCCCTGTTTCAGGGAGGGCTGCAGGTCGTTTCTTTTTAGGGTGATTCGACTATTTACAGGTGAGTTTATTTCTCAAACGGAGGAACCAATAAAGCGGGTTTTCAGTGTGGAATTCACACAGGACAGTTCAGTAATCTGGTCAGAGTTTAGATGGTTAAGCTTTGGAAAAAGAATACGTATCAGATTTGGTTTGATACCTGAGGTGTGTGTCTCTTTAAAGACCTGGTCTGTTTGTTGTTTTTTTTTTAAATTTTTGCTGCCGCTGGTGATGAGTATAGCAAAACCCAGAGGGTCTTGAGGGGAATAGTTTGGCATGGTTATTTGCATCCTCGGAAAGAATTAGAAGAGCTCTCATCAAGAACTCCTGCTTTAGATTTGGATAAAGAAAGCTATTTACTATCTAGTCCTTGGCATGAAATAAGCATATTTTCCCAAACTAGTCCTTTTGCTTAAAGTCCGCTACTTTTATAAGAATTTGGCAGTTAAATAAATCCCGATCCTGTAAATGCACACTAAACCTTGAGATCCTTTAAGATATTTCTTTGAAAGAGAAAAGGGTTGGGGGCCTTTTTTTAGGGGCTTTTTATTGCCCCTCATTTTTTTATTTCTTAAATAGTGCAACAATGTATCGAGCATAAGCAATCAAAAGTTCAAAATGGAGAGAAAAGTAAAAGGAAGAAAAAAGTATGAGCCCAAAAACATGAAGAAGAAAAAGATAATCATAGTACCTGGCATACTTTCAGAGTATTAAAAAAAAACAACAACAACAACATTCATACACATTCGCACAATATATTCATATTCATATATATATGCATATAAAACACCAAAAAACAAGGAAGTTGGTCGCTGCCTGGCTTCCCAGTGGCTGAAGCAGACGGTGATAAATGTTTTTTTATGTTTGTTTTTTTCATATTAGGCTGTTAGTAGCTGTGTGTCAAGACGCCGCACTGATTCGGGGGCACGGAGCCGCCACAGCCGGGCCACGTTCACGAACCGCCCCGCCCAAAATCACGAGGGGGGGAGGAGATGCTTCTGAACCGATGTTCTGTACCTGAGCTCGACCGTGGCGGGCGAGCTCTCACGTTCCGAAGCAACGGCCTCCGTCCGGGCCCGCCGCTTCTCCTGACCCTCGATTCTCTTCCTCTCTGATGTGAGCGCGCACACGAGAGTAACAAGCACTGCGCAGAGGGAAGAGGATGGAGAATCAGGAGGTTGGGGGACTATCAAACATGACCGAGGTGGTTTGTGTTATCAGGGGGGGACAGGGGAGTGGGTGTTGTGTGTTTTGTGGGATAAGGGTTGAGTTGTGGAGAGGAGATGGGCAATGGCGGAAGAGGATCGCTTGTCCTTATGAGTAGGATGAGGAGTTCTGGCCCTCCTTTGAGCGCGCCTCGGCCTCCAGGTCTTGGTCGTCCTTGGTTTTGATGTCCTGGTAGTCGTGTGTGGAGGCGGCGCTCCTCAGATAAGCCCAATTGGCTGCCAAGATCATCAGATAGTGGAGCTGAGGAGAAAGAACAGAGAATGATATGCAGGGGAATAAAGTCCAAACTTCTACTACTATCATTATGCTGCATTTCTTTTAAAGGGACACTGCGTAACTTTTGGCCACTAGGGGTCCTAAACCTGTAATTTCCCCCAAAATGAAACTTTTACCTAAATATCAGCCTAATGTGAGCATTAATAGATGATTTCTGGGGCTGCCCTCTTTAAAAACTAGACATGCAACTTGGCACGAGTGGATCCATCTCTCATGGATCATGTGACCTGCAGTGCTTTGTTCTTCAGCTATAAAACAGAGCGGGCTGTGCTTCATGCTGCTTTTTCTACGAAGGTTCGTCGAATTTGAACAAAGTAAGAAGGTGAACACTGAGTCTGAAGAGCCCAGAAAGAGAGGGGCTGTTACATTTTACAACAATGTCATGTGGCCTGTGGGAAGTTACAGATTTAGCCCCCTAGTGGCCAAAAGTTACACAGTAACCCTTTAAAGAATAAAGAAAACAGGCTGCAGTTATTCAATAGCAGTGTTTTAGTAGGTATTTAATACATATTTTAAAGAACTAAACAGACATGTTATATACAATAAAAGCAATAATGAGAACTGAAAGTGTAATACAACGCTGGAGAAGTGACACATTGAACCTTCTCATTTTTACTTTTCCACCTTAATTCTCCTCTCATCTCCTTCCTCCTTCCTGTGACTAAGAAATCATTATCAGTACTCCTTTTGGAGCACGGCTAAGCACCTAAAATACATCTGGAGAAGTGAGACAAGTGAGGGAAAAAAAAGAGGCTTATAGATGGAGTGATGAGCAATGCGACAGGATTCTTTGCACATTTATGATATTTATCATATCTGATAAACTGAGGAGGCGAGGAAAGGAAGGACTAAAATGAGAAAATTCTGTCTCAGATTTCACTCTCATTTCTATTTCTCTTTTCATTTTGGATATTTTTTCAGGCCAAGCTTTCAGTGCTCGCTCTTATTCACCCTCTCCCACACAGCGCGCAGTACTGGGACAAATGCACTTTAACAGGTATGAAAAACCACAAACTTTGTTAAAAGATGGAAAATACATCTGAAAAGCAAAGCCACTGCAAAAAGTTGCCGTGCCTCAATCAGCGCACTTGCACCCTATAGTGCACTTCTTTTGAGTGTAAGTGTGGTTGCAACTTAAATCCAGTGCACTGCAAAGTTCCCGGATTCTGCCCTAAAAATGGTCAAAAATCAAGTGCAGAACGAAGCACACTAT
>JAVQJG010242650.1:0-23441 GCA_036024015.1 Craterocephalus amniculus | reverse complement strand
CTTGCCGAGTCGATGGACGCGGGTCGACGCGGGTCGCTGAGCCTTTCACATCGCCACCAAAAGCCGATTGTACGCGGGTTTAAACGGGTTTTTTGACCAGTGTGAAAGGGGTATAAGATTGCAGCAGGGGATGCCAGAATATTCTCTTTACCCCAAAAGGTTATATCCCACGCTCACTTTTTAGCACAAGTTACAAGAAGAGTAAGCCTGACATAACGCTGATAATGTAACTGTGACATAACCGGGTTTGAAGCAGGTGTGGTACAACAACTTGTGCAGATGTGCAAAAATTATTCATGACTCTTTAAATAGTAGGTAGTTATACAGAGCCTGTGCATTACAAGACATAATATTTAATGGTTAGTGTTCACTTTCAGTTTACCGGATGGTTCAGATTATTAAGATTTATTGAGTGCTGCACTGACAGAGTGGATCTAACATCAGCTGTCCTGCAGAGCTGTTGTGACCCTGACACTATTGTAGTTTACGAGGTCAGGTGCTTTACAGCGTGTTGTGAAAATAATCTGCCGTACTACAGCTGTTTGATCAACAAGCCTCAGAACCACTACAACAAGACAGACAGTTATAGAAAAAACAAAAAGAGGTCCTGGGAGTAAGAAGCAGATTTTATAACGCATGCAGTGTCTGATAGCTCTCTGCAGTGAAACAGCCACAGCCCAAACCAATTAGAAAGCTCATAGCCAGATAAGAATGTCCTTTTTTCTTCCTTTTTATTTTTTTTAAAGGTTGGCCCCTAAGAACAAAAGGAATTTTTAAAGTGTACATACACTCAGTACATTACACGCACCAACACACATGCACGCTGACATGCATACTTTAAACCGCCTTTGTACAGTTATTAATGCCCTGCAGCACTCTCTCCAAATTGAATCTAATCAAGTGAAATGCTGTGAGGGTCCTCGGGAGAAAGAGCAGGTCTGACGGTGACCGCTTCCAATAAAATCTGTGACATTTGAAAACAAAGCCTGCTCTATACCTCTGAGCTGTAATTATTTACGACAAATGCTGCAATCTTGGGTAAATGTGTGTCTGCTGCAGGATATGCTTGTGCATGTATGGAGGAATATTTGTGGTAATGCATCTGAGGGCTTTGTGGCACCTTTTCTGAAATACAGTGTGTGTGTTTGTGTGAGTGTATATGTGTGCTGGTTGAATGATTTTAATCATTTTTTTGAAGTGGTCTTCATATTGGAGTACAGTGGAACTAATTACACTAATTGCTGGGAATGCAGCTGCTGTAAATATGCTATGAATGGAGTCCCTCCTGTCCTTACACGTTGCAGTGATTTTACGAGGCTCCAGCCTCATAAACTAAGTCCAAATCCACCCCAACATAAAATGTTTCAAAATCTATTCAAACGTCTCGTCTTCAGTAAAGCAAAACAAAAAGCTTGCTATATAGCCAGCCCTGAAATATTAACTTCCCAGCAGAAATACCCATGAATGTCATGTCCAAGAGCTTTGTTACAGCAGACAGGACGGTGAATAATTCATATAAAACTGTGTTCAAACTGCCTGACTCTGCTTCATCAGCTGTTGAACCGTGTAGTTGGCTTTGTATGCAAGCAAGATATTACTGCTTTATTCAAACAAGAGACTGAGCAGGTTTTAAAAATGTGAGTTTGGCTGAAACATCAAAAAAGCAACACAGATTCACTTTGCATGTTATGACTGGCTGATTTCAATTTACTGTGTTCTCCTGTTTTTGGTCTCTCTTCATATGTGTATTTAGAATGATGTGATCGCCACAAGATGTTAGGATCAGACTCTTACAACCAAATGATATATCTCAATCTATCTAACTAAAATGTCAGTGCTTGCTGCTAGTTTTCTTAGTTCGTTTTGTTTTCTTCTATTTTACCATTATAATTTGTAAATAAATGTCTGTATATGCAAATATGCAGAAGCTGTTGTTGAGGAGCCGGGGTTTGGTTGCAGCAAAATCATGGTTTCTGTTTGTAATTCATTTAGTGCTAAATGATCATGCTTGACTGTTTTTTATGCAAATTAACTTAATATGTGGAGAGTAATGGAGGCAGAGTGCTCTGGCAAATCACTTGCCATCAACAGGCGGAGATGACAGCAAAATGGAATTGTTATTATTACCAACATGTCAGCATTTATATACACATATATTTTACATTACCCAGGCTATGGCTGACCAATGATCTGTTTGGTTAACATTTTATTGAATTGAACTAGAAATAATCCCAATTTGCTTCACTAAAATGTCCCATGTGCATCTGATTTAGTGGCATGTGTTTTAAACTGCACATCTGGCAGCCAGAATGTCATCAGCCCTAATTTATACAGGTCATTTTCATTCTTTTTGTGGTATGATATAGATTAGTTTCATAAGTCAGATGGTTCCTTGCAGATAAAATCTGTTATATTTAGTTAAGCACAGAGCTCTACCGAACATCTCACTTAACCATTGCCTGCCACAAGTATTATTTATAATTACCAAGCTTGTAATTAGTTATGAATAACTATATTTCTGTTATGTGGGCGATGGATGAGTGGAGATGAGCTTTGTTAATTAAAAGTAAAAAATAGTCATTTTGCTCATCACCAGTAACCTTTTAGCCTTAACAGACATCTTCCTCTAAGTTGTATAACAATATAAAGAAGATGATTAAGTGCGGATTACTGCATGCCAGGGAAATGGGATGAAAACATATTACTCATGAAACTCAAATACCAGAGCTGCTCTTCTGTAAGCTCTAGAGACTAAATTTGCTGCAGCAATTTTTCCAATCTCTCTGACACTTTGTATTACATTTGTATGCCTCTATTTTACTTCTTTATTTTACCCTATAACAATAAAGTCTCAGTTGTAAGTGTCCAACTGAGCCTTCATGGTATTTTTATTAGGCAGGGATGGCAGCCTGACAGGCGGACCACCAGTTTGGCCCAGACTGAAATATCTAAACAACCATTTGATGGATTGCCAGCAAATTTCATATATACAATTATGTTTCCCTCAGGGTGATTTCTAAAAACTGTGCTGACCCCTTCATTCTTTGTGCTCGGGCTTTTGACCAAATACCTGGAAAACTAACAACACATCCATCAGCCTCAGCTTGTCTTTGCATTTAGTCCTTTTTAGGGAAATTTTAGCAGGTTAAGCATGCCAGCTAAATTTAGTTGTTTCCATGTTGGCATGTCATTGTGGCTCTGTAAGTAGGCTGGACTTTTAGTTTTGCTGTTACATGGTGTGAGTGTAACATTTACAGCTTGTCTATCAGCATATACGCTTGGCTTTTATGGCCGTTTATTGTGTCATTCAGCCTGCACTTC
The DNA here is from genome assembly GCA_036024015.1 of Craterocephalus amniculus. Lineage (NCBI taxonomy): Eukaryota > Metazoa > Chordata > Actinopteri > Atheriniformes > Atherinidae > Craterocephalus > Craterocephalus amniculus. The sequence goes on along the minus strand of JAVQJG010242650.1, from coordinate 20,120 downwards.
CTGACCTGAGGGCTTTTTTTTTAAATAACGGAAGACATTTCTTTTTGTCAGCGAGTTGTTAAACATGGTCATGCAGTAGTCAAACTCACAAACTGCTAGTGAAATATTAATATCAGAGGCAGCGCCTCAAGAGGAGCTCAAATCTCACTCTTAATAGAAGGCTTTACTTCCATGACTTGCACAACTAGGCGTGTTGATTTTAAAGCTAAATCAACAAGAAGAAATATAATGCACTGTTTTGTCTGTGTGTTTGACCAGTAGGAGAATGGCTACACATTCAGACATGCTCGCGTACATCCATTCAAAACCTGCCTTGTCTAAATTGCTCCCAGCATTTCTCACCTTGAAGTAGCTTGTTAAAAACCTAGTTAGTCAAAATAACAAGCATTTCAGGCTGTTCTGGCATTCTTCTTGTCAGCCCAGCAGCTATGCGCGTGATGCATTTCAAACATGCAGCAACATACTGTAATACATTTGTACAGCAGATGTGAAAAGGTGTCCTATCAGTTGGGTGAAATGTATTATTACTACAAGGGAAGGATGTGAAACTTGTGTGAAAGCTATTTAAAGTCGCAGTGAAACGGCAGCGTTGGAGCGTCTCACTTCCTTAATGCGACGCGTTTCCTCAAAATTATTCAGATGAAAATTAAAACAATAACAGAAATGAATGTACTTGTAAGAGAAAATCGCAAAACTGCAAAGGTTTGGAGATTCCCAGCTAAATCCGAAAGGATTTTATCCCGTGCTGGATTCATCCTGATTCTATCCTGTATATTTCAGCAAGTCTGCCTTAAAATCTAAGATCACAATCATAGCAATCATAAAAATGTAAGGATTATGTTTGCGGCCCACTGGCAGCAGTTGCATTAAAATGTAACCTAGCCACATAATGATCTATGAGAGGGAATAAAGTCATAAAACCTGAAGAGAAATGGAAGAATAAATGTGTCCTGTAAAACCCCTTCTCCACAAATCTTACAGGAGCACTTGGAAAAGACTTTTCCTATTTCCCCACAACTCCTTCCGTATACTCCAGTAAATTAAAGTATGTGCATTCTGTGGCTTTTCTGACTGTTTGTCTGTATTTTACTCATTTTTTCAGGCCAGGAAGAGGATGGGAGGAAGGTGTTAGTCCTCAGTTACCCCCAGTATTGCCGTTACCGCTCTGTTTTGGCACGGCTCAGAGAGCAGCCGTCCTCTCTGCTCATAGACCACACGGTGCTGGCGCTGGGCGGCATTGCTGCGTTGGGTGGGAGCACGAGGATCCTGTACTGCCGTGACACCTTCGATCACCCCGCCCTGCTCCAGAATGAAAGCATCTGTGATGAGTTTGGTGAGTGCTTTTTCCTTTTTCCTTTTTTTTTGTGTCCTTAAGATAAGTTAACACATGAGTTCCTGTTATTATGGTGTGTGAAGTGTTGCTGGTTGCCACGTGAAACATCACAGCTATCGTGTCCTGATTCACGAACATCAACATACACTTGAAACTCATTCCCATCGTATGGTTCTCAAACTTCCAATTATGCCATTTTGGCATAGCTGGACCATTTGTTTGAGTTCCCTTTAAGTGGAAAATTGGGATTTTGCGGAGACTAATGCATTTACATTGTGTGAAAAATCAGAAAATGTACTTGAGAGCATTTAAAATTTTAATTGTGTACGGGCTGCCTCTCAAAATTAAAACCCACACAGGGCCTATCAAAGCCAAATACATTAACTGTCCTGTGACAACTCAATGAGAAAGCCCTAAAAAAAAAAATCCCTTTCTTCTCCTAACAGTCTATTATGTCCTTTAAAGAGAAGTGATTTCAGACAAGTCACTAGCTGACTGTGGTAAAGAATAATAGTTTAAAATGACACATACACATGTGGGTGTTTGAGATGGAAAGAAGTAAACTCACTAGACCTTTGTAGTTGCTTCTCATTTCTAAATTAGTGTAAATGTGTCTGCTTTAGCTGTTATGAGGGGTGGAGGAAGTATTCAGATCCTTTGTTTAAACACAAGTATTACGACCACACGCTACCGCAATGTAAAATACAAGTAATATCCTGAGATAAGGTGTTATTTGAGTAAAGATATATTAAGCCCTACAATTAGGGAAATAATCCAGAACCAATTTAAAGGGAAATACCCTCAATGACAAAGACACGTTTATGATTATTACTTCTAAACAAATAAAAACGGGATTTTACTGTTGTAGAGGATGGCACTGATCTTCCAGTTTTTAAAACAACAGGTTTATTAAGATGAGTTGTTTAACAATATTTCCCTTTAATCTATTGATCATCATGTTAATGAAACTGAAAGTGTTGAAACGTGAAATCCGAGCCACAGTGCGGGGTCACGGATCGTAAATCATTAAATGTTTCATCAGGATCAATGAAAGAAGCAATAAGGAAATACATTTCATGAGAATACGCAACACATTGAAGCACAGTTAGGCCATAAATAGTACTTGTCTGGTTAAAGTGAATTGTCATGGCTGTTGGCACACATTCAGGGGCATTGTGGGTAATGTAGGCTCCAGAATGCGGCAAGAAAGGAAAATTTTTTAAGAAGTTTGTCCAGTTTTTATCTTAATGATGAATAATTTTTATATTTTGAAAATATTGTGTTGCTATGACAACCACACAAAGGAATAATTCAATATATCAGGCATTTAGTTTAGTGTTTAGTAAGAAAAAAATTCAATAATTTTATTATCATTTGACATGATGAAGTTTTTGCTTCATTCTCGATACAGTAGCTGTCATTTGTTTCTGAGAGGAGATCAGACATTTTTTTCTGCTTAGATCTCACATCATTGCCAATTCTGTTTGTCACATTTGCCAAATAAATCAAGGCCATCTAAACTAAGTGTGCTTTTGATGTTTTAGTTTACAGAAAGAAGATAAGGCTAAAAGAAGTAAAGTTCGCTCTGTGCCGTCCGGCGTGGCTCCTAGTTTACTGATTATTTGTCTGCAGAGCTATCTGTCTCTTTATGAACAGCACTAACTGCTGTTCAAACATCCTCATCAGTCACACCTATGAAAAGTATTTTGTGGTTCCAGTGCAGAGTCGTGAAGTGCCGTGATATGTCTATTTGCTGCTCACTGCACCTTCATGAATCCACTGATTTTTATTAAGCCCGAGCTGGTGCAAAAACAAAGGAGTAATGTGATTCATCTCTCTTTATGGTTCCTCTGGTTGGTAGCTCAGCAGGCTCTTGTAGTGGTATCAGTATGACATTCACAGTTACAGCTCCTCTGGTCAGAAGTCATTGTTTTACTCTTCCTGTAATTTTGCCAGGAGGTAATAGTGTTTTTAAGAGAGCAGCAGCAGAGGTGAGACCAGAAGGGAAAACAGTTTTAGGCATAGGAAAATAAGTTATGAATAGTAACGCTAACATCCTGTGGCTGCTGTTGCTCATTCGTTTGGCTCAATGATGCCATTCCTCTGTGAGCCACATTTAAGCTAAAGGTTTATTTTCATAGCTGTAGGGAATTCTTCTTCTTCTTCTTTTTTTTCCCCCCTTTTGGTTTTTTTAAACTCCGGCAGCCAGATTTTTCTGTTATTCACATGAAGGTTTTCTCAGTTTGAAGCGGACTTTTATTTCTGCTTAGATTGTTGCTTGGAGACTTGATTGTGATTTGTTTCAAAACAGCAGCGCTAAGTAATTTCCATCGCTCTGGCAGGTGAATAAGGCCTCGCGGGCGTCTTATTTACAGGCACACATGCTCACATGAATGTTTACACATGTGCACTTAGAGCCGCGCATAGCAGCTGAGCACGGTTCTCCTGCTATTTACAAGCCGCATACAAAGAAAAAGGATCAGTCATAAAAGTCGTGTTACACCTTTATTAGGACAAATATTTTGCGGACATGAAAGACGGAAAGCCTTGAGCTGCTTGAGTTAAAAAGTTAAAACGTGATCCGTGGAGGAATTTGTTTTGTACTTTCCCCCCATTGCTGATTCTGACCTCTGCAGTGGCAGCTGTAATAGCCGTCCGTCTTGTCCTGGCTAATTCATGAAAATGTGTCAAGCTTCCTCAGGGGTCCAGAAGAAGAGAGGGATCAAGCATAAAAAAAGAAGGGGGGGTGGCATTGCTGAGTGTCAGCAAGCCTGATGCACTGTATTGTGTAAAATGTAGCCAACAGATGAAAGCCAGCCTGTTTTTGACACACAGCAGAGCTTGTGCAGCAAACCAAGGTTGTGATTAATATTCCATAAATGACACAAGCTGGTTTATTTGTACATGTCTTATTGTTGTTTATCTGGATTTTAGATGAGCAATGAAACTGGCTTCGTTGATTGTTCTGGCTCCATACTGTAACAGCAGCTGTAAGAGATTCGGCTTTATTTGGCTAAATCATACATTGCATCTGTGTCACCCCCGCCGTCCCTTCCTTGGGCTAAACTGCGGTCGCATCAGTTGCGAGATCTTGGGTCCTGTGATCCATATTCATGTTCAGCATCGCTTGTCACCCCAGCAGCTGCTTTCCTCATGGGGAATGACACAGTTTTTGTTTATAATTATCTTGCATTCTCGGCCAACATGGATTGATTATACCCGTGCTACTTTGTGTCCTCAATTTAATTTCTTGCCAGGAGGAATGTGATATTACCGCCGCACAAATATCTAGCAGGAGACAGAAATTGTGTTTTTGACCGCACTGGTACAAATATTTTGTACTCATCGCATTCTCACAGACTTGCAAAATGAAATCAATCTCTCATATGAACCGAAGAATAACAAAGGTGTGACATACTGCACTGTAATAATATTGGCATTACTGCTGCTCCTCTGCAGTGAATAAGAAATAAAAAAGCTGAAATAGTTTGAGTGGGCTAAGCCTTTGCAGTGCTGAATGACAGAAGAAAAAAAGTTTTCCTTCTAAGCTGTTTGCCATTAGACTGTGCAGTGTTTGCTACAAAGCAACGCATCAAACATGCATAAGCAAAACCAAGAAATGCTTTATGATGACGGTGCATTCAAACGAGACGGACGTTTGTTAAAGAAAGCTTTACAGGCAACATTTTCCCCATTTTTCCTCTGATTCTCTCTGAAGTTCTGCTCCCAGACGTTCCTCTGCTCTCCCCTCCCTTCCTCCACCTTTCCAGAAACCCAACGCTCCTCGTGTGCACCGCTTAAAACAACAGTATTTTGAAAGTTAGTGAGGCAATCATGTTTGAGGCTAAGCTGCCCTCCTCCTCCTCCTCCTCTTGCTCTCTCTCATTTGTCCTATATTCCCCAGGTCTCATTCCTTGGCACAGAAACTATATAGTTGGTGATCAGCACGGTGTTTGTTGTTTGAAATATCTCTAACTCAGTGTTGGTTTGATATTTTATTAAAAATAAACATTTATAGTACAATCCTTTAGAATCCCTTTTTTGTAATCCTCTTGAGTGGGATGAGTATAAAAACAATTTATTGCTTCAGTATATTAATATTGTCCAGATGCACTGATCGTCTATTTTTGGACTGTGGTGCGTACTTGCCAGTTTTGTACATCTGTGGCTGGATGCGGTCTTGCTTCATATGTATTTATAAGGGTGTTTGTAGATGTGTGACTTAGTGGCACCTGAGGTAATACAGGATAATAGTTTCTTATTTGTCAACTTGACTGAAATGGATACTGAACGTATCGCAGAGGAAGAGACAAAACATCTAAAATTGGTGAACATGTTCAAATGTCAAGCCTCCAGGTTGAGATAATATCTTGCGAGCTTGATTGGGTTGGGTCTGCAGCATGAACGTAGTAGATGATGTCATTGTTTCCACAACTTGAACCACTTTCTTGCTGCTCTTTAAACATTAAATCTGATTAGTAAAATATGCATATGCCAATATTGTCCCTCGGCAGCCCCCTCTGTTAATGTAATAGGCAAATTGCTTGCTAAGCTCATGTTTTCTCATCTCCTGTGCAGATTTGTGTTAACCAACAGCCCATGAATATTTCATTCTCCATATGTCGTGGTATACAGAGGCCATAGAGGAGGATTTTAGAGGAGAAAAGAGCACATGCTGTGGCTGTGTGGCCACATTTCATAATCAGGACATGCACTGTATATAAAAATAAGCTGAACATCTGCTGTAAGGCCACTTACTGTACACACGGCATGACATATTCTCATGTCCTTCTGTTGAATATTTATTATATTATGTGAGGAGGACCGTCAGTTTTAACGCCTAACCTCAAACATAGCCTCAATACACTTTCTTTCTTTCATTGCCCCAATGAAGCTGGAATGCAGAGAATCAATGCTACAGCACTGTTTTAAACTAAAACCCACCTTGCTTCGGTCACATCAGCGTGACTTTCAAGATGAATAAGGCAAAGTCTTTCCGATGATCCCTATTATGTCATCACCAACACATAATGCTTTGCATTGCAACTTATCTAATATTCAGCAAACAGCACAGATAGATAAATAAACATGTCACTGACAAGGTTTTTTAAAGAGCTGGATCATTGCAAAGGTTTCTCAGAGGAGCAGCTGATCAATGATAATTGACAAGTAGGAACAGAGGGGGAGTTACCGGGTGTGGTGTTACAACAGTTCAACAGTCAAAACTGTGGATTTATTTGTAGTGTACAGTTAGAAAATAGATAATTACATAAATAATTCACATACTCTGGAAAGCAAGACATTCCTGTTTGTCCCCTATAGGCTACAAACTCTAGCCTCTGATAGGTTTCAGATTCTGCTCTAGTTGTAAAACAAATATTGTAGTTACATAAGAGCAAAGGGCAGTGCTTATTTTAGTGAAGATCCATATAAAATATTCATCTCATAAAGCATTAGGTTTCTGCCAACAAACTTAAGTAGGGATAGTATATATATAAAGAAGCAATTTAAAGATAACATTAAAGGTTACGTTTATTAGATGACAAGTAATTTAAGGAATGCGAGATATGAAAAGGAGCAGATTTATAGCACAGAAATAGTATCCACACACTGCTCCTATCTTACAGTCATTTTAATCTCTACTGGAGTATGAAAATCACTTCACAGAGGCATAAAAACTCCCTTTTATGCAGGTGATCTAACACAGCACAACATTCAGTCACCGGTTTATTGTCACCCTGTCATCACATGTTATTGCATCTGTGAGTAGCGACTGTTTGGAAATCTCTCCCTGTGGCTGCGTTTATGGAAGCTCCGATATCCAAGATTTCTGAGTCGTCTTGCCAAACAGGAAGCATTTTAAATCAGATCAGTCACATATGATCGTATTTGTTATGTGTTACTCCTCAGGTTGCAGTTTTCTGTCAGTGTGTTGTACAGCGGTTTATGAATGCAGTGTTTTTTTTGGGGAGCAGACTTTGAAACAAAGGAAGGTTGGAGCGTCTTTGAATGCACCAAGAAAGAATGATTTCAGACCGGTTCCTACTTGCTATCTCAGTGCCATGGGAAGATAATGCTGACAAACAACAATAAAGCTGATAATACTGTAAATAAACTTGCAGTCCACAGAGAAGATGTATTTGAATATCCTGCATGTCTTTAACTACTCTGGCCTGATGTTAGAAATACTCATATAAGTCATTGTGAGACTTTGAGATAAAAAAAAAGGTGGTACAAAATGTTAAAGTCACACTTTGGTGTAATCTAAAGCACTGATAAACTGCAGAGTGTGCCATTAATTACTTTACATTTCAGCAGAGAAGGAGGCCAGCTTGACCTCATTCATAAAGGCTCCCATTACTTTTCCATTAATATACCTGTCAGATCTTGAGGAATCACTGCTGGTCAGTGCAGTTTAAAAAAGACTAAATTTACATGATAGTTATAGAATCTGGTGTTTTTACTAGATTCCAGATGTGAGCTGTGATACAGCTTCTGTGGCCGGTAAACTTTACAGAAGCATGTTGCAACCCAGTGTGAACACGCCTGTGTCATCTGTGTAGCAGTAAATGCTGTTTACAAAGTCTGCCTCCGCCTGCCGTAGAAACGCAGCTCTAGCTGGTTTGCCGGATTATCTTTCTGCAGGTAGAAGCCTGTTGCCCGTTGCTGTTCCTGAAAAGAGCTTGTGTAACTTTGAGTGACGTCAAAAAAATCCTTCCCGCATCGTTCATGCTGCACAGTAGCAAAAATGAGGATTATGCTGTGTGTGATGGCTGTGATTGATGTTCCCGTTTTTTTCCAACCGCGTTTCTTGTGACGCGTTTGGCAGCTGCTTCAGTTTACAGATGTATTACTTTTTCTTTTTTTTACTGTTCACTCGCTTTTAGTTGAGTTCAAAGACAGCAGAAGGCTTATTGTGTTTTTTTTACATTATTTGCCAATTGCAGAATGAACTCCTTGAATTCCCCGAATTTAGAAAATTTGCATATAAACAAGAAAAAAAGAGGGACAGCAACATAAAAGTGTCCAGTGGCCTATTTTGTTTGGAGAATGCTGATTATTTATAATCACCATGGCATAATGCTGTGCACCTTTTCAGAAATGATAAAGTCCATATGATTGGGCTCATTGGCTGACTCAATCCCATTAAGTGTAACTAGAGCGTGATCTATTAGAATACATATGTTTTATTGATGTATGTGCTTCGTGTTTATCCTGTCATTCATTTATTTATAGGTCGATGCTGTGATATTTTTTTTTTCCTCCAGTAATGAATAGGATAAGCCTTGAAGCTTATCCACTGCTCCCTTTCATCTCTCCCTCTCTTTCTTCCCCCCTTTCCCTCCCTCCCTCCATCCCTCCCTCCCTCCCTTCCTCTGTCTATCCCTCTCACTTGCCCAAAAAGCCAAATTGAAATACTGTATTTTTTAAAGCCCCAGTCCCACTGAGTTGTTGCAACAGTCTGTCAGTGCAAATGATGTGGAAGCGTTTGAAGGTTATCCCGTTTTTAGCAAATCCTCCACATTATGTAACAATGACTCTGTTTTACATGTGGCACTCTTGGAATAACACTGCTTGCATGTCCATGTGTGTGTGTGTGAGCATGTGTGAATGTGGGACAGTCCCTCTGTGTGCTCTTAACATTTCTTTGCAAAATGGGATTTATTTTTTAATTTCCTCCCCTGGAACAATGGCCATTAAGCGCTACTTGCCAACACTTGGATGCAGGGAAAAGCTGAAGTGACTTGTCAGATATTTACAGCCTGTTCTGCATTGTGTAGTAGCTTTAATTCAATGCTGACAGGAAAAATAGTGCGCTGACTTACTGCAGTCTGATTACACAGAAACATTGTTGGAACTCAGCCAACACCAAAGTATTTTGTTTTTCTTGCGTAATTACACTGTGCGCGTGTGCATGTGTGTGCGTGCGTGTGTGTGATCTGATAAAAACCGAGTTATATTATTCAGTTCGTCAGGGTCAGAGGTCGCTGCATTCGTCAGTGTGTGTGTCAGTCAGTGGATCTGGGTTAAGATTAAAACCCTGGCATGTCTCAAATGTGATGTGTGTTAATAAGTGCTTAACAGGCGAGGCTACCATCATGAGGCAATCACGAGGTGGATAGAAGCAAAGAAACATGGACAATGGTGGAAGGAATTAAAAGAGAAAACAGACTTTTTTTTCTCTTTTGTGGAGAACGATTTCAGCTTTTTTTGGCATCGCATTAAGCTTGTGAAATTTCCCTTGTAAAACATGCAACACTGTAACATAATTTCCTATTTACTTTGCAAATGGAAAGCTTGAGTCGACAGCCTTTATGAGTTTGCGCTGTGCTAAAGTACACACATTCACACCCCTGTAGAAACACACACCCCAATGAATCCGATGAGAATGATTTCATAATCCATCGCAATAAAAAACTTCTTTGAACTGTTTAATTGGCTCTTCCTGGAACGACACGGTTCCGCTTCATTTGATCTGATGAAAGAGTAATGTTGCTTCTCCCCAGGGGGAGCATGCACAACAGTGCACAAATAACGAATTAAGAACACAACCCTTTTTTTTCCCCTTTCAACAAACAACCGCTATAATAAAGCAGGAAAAATTCATATTGCACTAACACCACTTTTCCTTAAATTGCTTTCATGTTTACTTGCTTATGTGTCTAATTTTCAGAGCTTGTTTTAAGTGAAAATAATCCTGGTAGAGTAATGGATTGAGGTCATATGGAAAATTGATTGTCATCTGGAAGCACTATTGTCAGCAGAAACATTTGGAAACATTCCAGTAAGCATTCCTCGTGTGTGATTTTGTGAAAAGTCACACCTACTGTACACTGTTCTGGACACAAAAAGCCTTTAAGGCAAGCATTGATTTTTGATTTAAAGGCATATGGTGCATGCAAAAGAGACACAGAAGTAGGTTATGCAAAAAAAGGAGAAAAATATGTAAAGCTGAGACTGACAGTCATGATGGTTTGAGAGAAAGTCCTCTTTCCTGGGCTGAGGAATATCAGCAGTGACTGTCTGAATGGAGGGTCTGTGTACAGCAACAGCATGGTCACAGAAATGAGCTCATTACTGGCAAATGCATTATGTATGTGCACACATACACACATTTATGTTGTTCTATTACTATGGTGTAAATATTCCATCTAGTCTAGGTCTCCATCTGCTAATTGTAACCACTAACATGCCAGAACCTGAAGGCAAGGAAATCAGTGTAAAACCAAAAAACCATAACCTCAGCTGAAATTACCCTCAGCTCTGTCCCTCTTTCACTAGTATGGCTTGGCAGGAAACACTTAACACACTTAAACGTACTGTAGCACACACACACACACACACACACACACGCACACACACACACACGCGCACACACACACACACACACACAGTGCTCAAGGCTGAGAGGAGCTAAAAGGACGATTTACATGATTTCATAAGTGTGAGATAAAAATATGAAAGAGTATTTTTAATGTCCTGGTAAACACACACTCGCTGGGATGTGGGCTTGTCTCCATGGCAACGCCAGTCAGAGCGTGCCCGTCCTAGCGCCGTGACAGTTTCTCCTGATGATGATTGATAATTACTACCTGACTTGTTGTCTCCGTTTTCCACAAACATATGGCGGGACCTGCCCTCTGCCGTATATCTGCCAAAACGCTCCCTTTTCTGATAATAGCTTTTTAATGTTGCGTTTTGTTGTGCATGCACAGCAACCCCCACCCCCCCACCCCACCCCTCCCACCCACCATAAACATACGCACACACACACACCGCTATGCACACCCCTCCCAAACCCACCCCTTTGTAATTACATTTGCTGCCGCTCACATAGTTATTACAGAAAGGAAAGAGAAATAGATAGGAGAAGCAGGAGAGTGGGAGAAATTCAAAAATAGGTGGAGGAGAGACAGGGGGGGGAGAGAATTGATTTCCCTTTGAATGGATGTGTTTTTTCCAGTGCTGCTGGATTTAAATTTGACAGTCAGGATTAACACAAAGAAAAAGAGTGTTTTCACACCATAGTGGCGTACTAGAAAATCAACACCCAATAATAGCCCGCGTGGTGTGATGTAGTTTGAAACGGCGACCAAAAACTCTTTATTCCACATCCATGCAAGCACATTTTTATTATTATGCAGTGTGTTTGCATGCATAAATCTGATATTTAGATGCTGTGGAAAGCAATCTTGTTATATTCACAGGGGCCATAGAAGAGGACATCAATCTATAAACATGATTTATCTACTGTGCACTATCAAGAAAGGCATTAGCATAGACCCTCAGTGGTAGATCTGTGCGCTGAAGGCTACAGCTAGAACTTCAGACCTGATCAGCATTTTAAACCTCAGATAAACTCAGAATAAAGACCGCAATGAATCAATATTCCTGTTCAGTTCATGTTAAGTTGCACCAAGCGCAACACAACTAAAGCAGCTGAATTTATGACTGTTGTTAATTTCCATTTTATGTTTTAATCCATTCAGTTTGTGGCCTGTTTGACCTCTGCTTTAAGGAAGATATCTTCACTCACTTGTGAAATTTAACAACCCCAAGTATCACAACTTTACACATATCGGTTGAGTAAAATGTGCGGCACACCTTCAGCAGGCAGCAGCGAAACGCTCCGTGGAAACCGAAGTCACTTCTAATACTGTGTGACTGAGGTCTGCCACAGGCTATGGCGACAGACAGTTTCTGTGAAGGAGATAATGATGCATACACACACTGCTGTCAGTCAGCCGGCTGAAGGGAATCGTCTTTGAAAATAAAAACAGACTGTAGCCAATATAATGCTGCGTTTGTATAGGAAATGATAGGTTTGGGAAATAGAGTGGAACAAGATGTCAGAGTTGTTGCAACAAGGAGAATGAGAGTCTTAAAAAAAATCACAGGGATTTTCATCTCTGCAGCGTCAGTATTTATAAATCGATGGTGAAAACATGCATCAGTGCACATTAAAAAAGAGAAAAATTTGATTAAAGGACGACAAACGCGTTTGTTTTCTACTTGTCACAACCAACCACACAGATAGTTTTGGTTGTGTTTGTTCAAGGGATTCTCTCTCCACCTCATTATGATGGAGGTTAATGGAATTTGGTTTGTGGTGCTTGTGGCATTAAGAGATGACTGTTTTACAGAAACGTCCTTGTAACTCTGGATAATCAAAAGACACATGGTGAAAGGAATTGTTTGGGAGAAGGCTCCGAGGGAATTTCGGTTTGGTTTTGTTCAGAAGATTCACATGTCGATATTTCCAGATTCCTTTTAATCAAATAACAATGTGAAATATGAAAGGGATTGCTATAGTAAAAACTAACTCTATTGTGAGTTTGTGTCTTCTTTGCCAAAGAACATTAACAAACCCACTTTCTGCTAAAGAATAGACTGTGGCAAGCAGAAGGCAAACACACTGTTGCATTTCAATAGGCAGCTTATTTTCCTTAGAGACTCAATATTTGACATAGAAGTAAGACTGAGGATGAATGCTAATGCTGCCTATTGTTTGCTGGATGTGAACAAAGGCATCTGTTTTTCCAATTTTCCCCTAACAATTTTTTGTAAGGTCATAATATGTAATTTTTCTGTTTTCAGCTTGTTCCGCTGCCTCTCACACAACAGGTAGTCCATTTTTATAAGTCATTTGTCTATTCAGAGACCATGAAAAACAAACTTGAATTCACCCCCGCTGCACTGGGTTAGAAAAAATCTCTGAGACAGATGTATGAAAATTGAGATGTGAACAAAAAAATACCAATAATGCGCGTTGCTTTTGTGTGTCTGTGTGCTTGTAATTTGGATGAGCTTGCTCTTTCGAAGGCAGAAGCAGAGTCAGTCGGGGGTCTGTGCAGTAAGAAAGAGGAACCTGCATACAAGAAACAGTCGGCGACCTGCAGAAGAGCCGGTTGCACCTCGGGGGACTGTTGTTAGAACTCTTTTAGTAACAAGCTGGACTAATCCCTGCCTTTTACTAAGCCACGTGCTCTAACAGGCTTGTATTACTGTGATTTTCTGTGTCAGTGGTCAGAGCACAGGTTCCCAGTGCATGCACTTTCAGGTATTTTCATCAAGTACACAAGCTCAGAGTGAAAATTGTAATTCACAGTTGTTGAAAGCCGGCAAAACGTGGCTATGTTTGTGGAATAATAGATACAGTATCTATTATCAAACCTCAGTAACAGCCTGATGTATTCTTCCTCATTAAATTCAGAATAGCTCTCAGGCACTGCAGCATAAAAATATCTTCTCATGTTGCAGTTGCATTTATGGGTGAAAACAGTCATGAAAATATATGTAATATTAATGTTAAATAACTCTGAGGCCGTCCAAATTCCAATCGCTGCGCTCTTAGATCTTGCTGGGAAATGCTGTACAATTTAATCACTGATAATCTTCATCTGTATATTTATGAGAAATTAATTAACACTTGCATCATCTATCATCCTACGGAGGTTTTCATGATTAATAAAAAACAGCGTACTGTGTCCACCCACACACTCTGTGGGCACATTGTGCAGTTTTTGATGATTGCAGTGATAAAGATGCTTGATGTATGACTGTACAGTTTTTTTTGTGCTGTCAGTGTGTCTCAGATGATGCTTTGCTGGAACGTGCCTGGAGCACAGGAACAGGGGAATTATGAGCTTGTTGAAAACAATTCGTATCAGTGTGAGGAATGTGATGGCGGCCATAATCCACCAGATCTAACATAGAAAAAAATTAAAGATGTATTTTTGCCAACAGTTAAAGGGGCAACACACCAACGTTATATCCAATTAATTTCTTTATATGTAGAAAGATGTGAACGAGTATTTTACAACTTCTTTGTGCTGTTTTCTACTCTTATGAATCTTCTACTTTTGTCTTGTTAAATGGATTTTTTGCTGTTTTTATTTGTATTTTGAAGGTGTTAATATAAAAAAAGTGAATAGTAAATAGTGAAAATTGGGAAAATGTATACTAATGTACAACAAATGTGTAGATGCTTCCTTGGGGAAGTTTTAAACACAAAATTGAAAACATCTTTGCTGATCACATCTGACGTGGCATTATTTGACTGACTCACTGTTTCCAGTCTGAATTGAAAACAATAAACTCGAGGCTCCTCCTAGATATCATGCAATCCTCCACATTTCCCACATATTAGAGCAACTCCTGGTTTTTCTTCTCAGGATGTCCACTGCAGTTGTTTTTATCCATTCCTCCTTGACGTTTACTTGCTGCTCAGACAGTTACTCATACAGAACTACAGCCAGCTGCATTGCTTATGCTGCTACCCTCTGGTGATTTGATGCAGCCTAGTTACTTTTCTTCAAAGAAATCAAAGGAAGATGTCTGAATCAAGTGGACATGATAAACCATGCACAGTAAAACTAATGTTTCATGTTTTTCTACTGCTGTATTTTCATGGACACTGTCCTCCACCAAAACCAGGGCCCCTTTTGATCCAGGTCTGATATCAAAGACCTCCACCTCTGCATAAAGTTTCAGTCAATTCACCAGAGTCATTTTTACATCGGCAAACAAATACCAGCGATCAATTATATCTCCTCTGATTCTCATCTTGGCGGAGGAATCATGAAATAATATCAGAATCTCCCTCTAATATTGCTCAGAGCGCCTGGTAATAATTAAAGCCAACTTTGATTGATTTATGAATGAGCATTTTTTATGAACTCTTCTCCTCTTGTGTTGGATTTTAATAGCTGAACAGTTGGAGGACACTCTTGAAAGAGATTTAAGCGAGTCTTTCAAAGTGAAACATAAAATGAAGTTTTGAATACCCAGTGGAAATTTACTCCTTGTGTAAAGTAATATCTACTGAATCCTGATTTATTGCCAATTTAACAGGCAAATCTTTCATTAAAATTCTAATAAGTGGGTTGTTTGAGGTGTCATATTAGGCTCTTTCTTGTTCTGTGGTGTTGAGTTTGATTTGGATTTGGGGAGTGCATGTTTATGGTCACGGCATTAAAGCCTCCTGACTCAAACTGACAACATTGAACTGAATAACACATAATATGTGTCATAAAGCCGACAAAACAAAATCAAACGCCCTGTTTACCCAGAAATGAGCTGAAGAAAGAAACATCATGTCGAATATGTGTTTCTCAAAGGAGTTGGCTCCTGAATTTGAGGACAGACACATGCAGTCCTCCAGCAGAAACACTTGAAATCCCTCCAACCTTTTGGTTGTTTGATGTATAGTGAAGACACGTCGTCGCCTGTCACTGCTGGCTGTGGAATCAGTCATTGCTCCTTTTTTATATTCTCTCCCAAACTGTTGCTTTGCTGCTTTGGAGCTCCTCTTGTCACTTCATTGTGCCTCCAGTGGAGTTAAAATGTTCTACCAAAGTGTGATATCACTTCATTGATCACACATTTAATGCCCCACTGCTCCACAGATTAAACTATATGCCTTAAGAGCTGTATCACAAGATGTTTGCCATCAAGATTACCATGTATTATTCATTAGTTATTAATTATTATTTGGTTAGAAATCTGACAGGTGATATTGGTATTCCTTATGAATCATGTTCAGTTTATTTGATTGTGGGTCACACATCTCTGCTTCTGTTTTCCGGGCAAAAAGCATTGCATTGTTCTGGAGTATTATGTTTTCATTTTGTTGATCACTGCTTGCTGAGTTTAAGCTGTCTGTGCTTCGGCTTTATGTTTTATGACTCGCTGTAAATTTCCAGTGTTGTAACCCTGTATGTCAGACTTGAATGACCTTCTTTGTGTATGTGTTGGCGTATTCACAGGTACAGTTTCATTTACAAATTCTTCATGTGGGAGGATTCCTTCTCACTTGTGCAGATACATACAGTGTTGTTTCTCTCTGTATGGGATGGTCACTGCAAGATGTTTTAAAGATGACTTACAACGTTTAAGATCTGTATGTCCTCCCCCTTCTTATTGTGTGACTCATTAGGGATTTTTTTTTGCTGAAATTGACTTTGTGGATTTCTCTTTGAGAATTTACTTTAATTGTGGGATGTTATTTAAGTTATATCACTATGCTGCTTCACTCAAAAAGGTAATGTCATGTTTGCTCTAAAGATCTGATTTATCAACAGGATGTTCAGTCAGTGATTTGGTTTTGTCTCCTGTTTCCTTTTCAGTCACTTCTTTCTCAGATAAAACCTTTCTAATCAAGGGGGATTTTCAATTTCAAAATTGTACGTTATTGCACCGTATTCTGTTCTTTCCTGAGGGACATCATGTGCTGTTCAGACAAGACTGTGTATTGCAACATGAATGTTACCTTTGGCTGCAGGCTATGCTCATAATTGTTGAGTGGGTGTCAGGCCTTTAGTGAATTTGCAACCAAGTGAGACAACAAAATATGTCAAAACATGTTTTTCATCTACCACTGCTACTCCTAGTCATGCCTCACTCATCCTCCTTCACCCCTTTGTTTGAACTTGGACCTCGTTTTGGGGAGAGGAAGTTGACTTTAAACTGTAAAATTAAGAGTTTGTGTGCGGACGTGAGTGGGAGTTCTGCTTCAAGAAAATGCAGATGGGGCATTTTTCCTCTACTCAGGCAGTCACGGCTTAGGTGAATGTTTCTCTTTCACATCTTACTAGTTTCTGTTTGTGAAAAAAGACTGAATTTATGTGTAACTTATGCGTTACGTGTGTTTATATATGGAGCTCAGCAGTTTTGTTATCTGCTGGTTAATCAGTTTTGTTGCGTTATTAGCAACTCTGACACTATAGTATTTCTCAACAACTCTTATAAGTCATCTATTTCAGGTTGACCTTTGAAAATGTCATAAAATGAATGATCAACACTCAGGACAGCCGCTTTGTCCATCTGCTAAATGTGATTTCACAGACTATTGTCAATGAAAAAGTCGTTTAAGTGTACAGCCATGCAAGGAGGAGGAAGGAATTTTTACTGGAACTATTTTAGCGTCATAATGTTAGCAGACTAACAACTGATAATATAACTGCAAGTGCTGGTTGAGGAGGCTAAGCAGTTCACCAGGGCACAGTCACCATGACAACTTCATCTTCAACTGTAAGCAAGGATGTTGCAGTGTTTTTGAGAACATCAGAGTCCATACACCATAATGTGGTCTCAACATGTGAAAGAAGTGCTGAGATATTATCTCACTTCCTGTTTAGAAGCTTTGTCTCCGGGTTTCGATTCAATTTTCTGTTTTGAAAATATAACATTAGTCCATGAAATATTTTGATGTTTAGTCTGAAGGTTTTGCTGAAGCAGGAGGAAAACCTTTAAACTAAATCCGCTTTGGTGAGTGCAGACTGTCATGAACAGCTGACATGGTTTCCGACATGACTGCAAAGAATACAAGAAATACCTGTTTTGCTTAGAAACAGTTTTCCATGAATAAAAGACTTAAAAGTTATTTAAGAATCCGCTAGGCAGAAAGCCAATTCTTTGAATGCCACAGAATTGCTTCATCATCTCCCAGAACTCCCAGAACAGTGACACATCGCTCTGCTGCCACAACATACAAGGTGGCAGTGGCACTTAGCTGTTTTCATACTTCATACTGACTTCATACTAGATTAATATAGACGGAGAGGGATTTATTGTGAACAACCAGTGTTGACGTTTCAATCAATATATTTAACTTTTGTCTCTTATTTTTACCTTTTTTTGTCCACATTTTGATAGCATGTATAAAACAATAGTTTAAGATTTCACTTGGTGATGTTACAGGAACACTTGCACTTTTTTCCAAGTTCAAGAGGAGGTATTTAAGAAAAGAAAGAAAGGATTTAGGATTTTTTTTTTTCAAATGTATTTTTTTTCAACCTGAATCTTACAGTGAAAACGGTGTACAGTAAACCCATGATGACTGATCCTCAGGGCTCATCTCCCAGGAAGACCGTTTAAAGAATCTGGAATCCAAATTATCAATAAAAAAGATAAATGCACTTCTAATGTTGCTGCTGCAAAGGATTTAATGGTGAACAAATGAAATCTAACAAAAAAGAATAAGATTTACAGTTTAGGCTGACAGAACTGTATAGCAGCATAACAATTAGCAGTCTTTATTGCAATCCCTGCAAACGCAGCTCTCGTCTTTAAACAGAATCTCTCTGAGTCTCTGTTGTTGTTGAATTCCGTTGAACCGATCTGACCGGATCAGTTTAACCATCCTTTGATTCATAACGCCAGCGTGGCTAAAAATAAGAAACCACTACCCACATCGTTGGTTGTGGCTGCGTGTGAGTATTACTGTGCCAAAAGTGCCAAATGAAGGGATGAGTTGGCTGCTAATCTGCTTAAGTACATCAAAGTATTTTTAGATCCCCGAGCTTTTAATTTCACTTTGCCAGACAAATGTAAAAACACGCAGCCTATTAGCACAATCACGTGTTCGCTAACTTTAAAAGGGATTTTTTTTAAAACCACTTTGCTGTTCATTAAATAAGCACACAGCTATTGAGTCTTATCATCTCAGACATCCATCGGTTGAATTCTCCAGTAGACTTTATGTACCTCTGTATTCCCAGCAGCCTTTCAGTCAATCGGTCCATTTTGTTGGTTCCCTGTGGCTCTTCTCTGTTGAAGCATAGAACCATCAGAACCCTTCCTGAGCTGTCTCTAATGAGTTTTCCCATTATCACTGACATCAACAGAATAGCATTACTTCTGTATTTAATTGAATCTGAGGGGGTGAGATTATTAAACAGGGCCTTGTTTTAAAGCTAATATGAGCTGAGAGTGTTTGGCGTCATCCAGAGAGCAAGTTGTCATTCTGCGTGTCTCGCTGCTGAAGTCATTGTGACTTCCATGGCTCATGGCTCTTTGACAAGACATGATGGATTCCCACCCCAGGGGAATCCCCCTTACCTGTGTGCTATGTGTGCGCTCGCGTGCACGTGGCCTCACCTCCGTCTAGAATGTTGTTCACTACAGCACATTTCATCATAATAACAGCAGTGTGTGTGTGTGTGTGTGTGAGATTCTTTTTATTTATTTATTTAAGTTGGAGTGTATGTGCTAAGGAGAGAGAGCAGTGCGCCTTTGGGGCTTTGTGAAGGACCAAGAACCCTCTGGCCACATCAAGGCGTGCTTCCAAGTCATGTTTGTGTCCTAGATAAGCAGAAAGCTACCGACTGAGCAATATCCTACTGAATGGCAAGCAAAAAGAAATGCAGAAGCTTGTTCAGCAATCATTTTTTTAGTGTGTGTGACTGCGGCGCCGGTTTTCAGCTCATAGAGGGAAGTATCATGCTTTCTTAAATAATGTTTTTTCTAGTGCATTGACAAAAACCCCTTAATGCCTACAGAGCAGTAAAAATACCCAAATCATGGTCGTGTGATGATAGCCTTGTTTTCCAACAGACTAAAAATGTCTGTTTTTCCATTTAGACACAAAAAAATCAATCTACAGAGTCGGCCCATGTTTGACTTTCTTGGTGTTATTCTAAAGCTGATGACTCCTCCCTTATGTAACGCGGCCATGTGGAGAACAGATCAGCACGTCTTCTGCAGCACAGAAAGATTGCCTCCACTTGACCTTCTGTGCCTGTTTGCGTACGTCTACAGAGGAATACATGAATGCACCATTTAACCCACCTTCATAGTAATATCTACCTGGGTTTGTTTGAATGTGTTCAGGTTGTCCTCTGCCGCTGAATCTCGGCTCACTCTGCCCTGGCACAGAGCTTCATGTAGCAGGGTTTTGCTGTAATTGCAGCATTTTCTTACGCAGCAGTATTTGACCTGATGAAAAATGTAAACAGACAGGCAGGTTATGTAACTGAGTGTAGGGTGTCAAGGGGTGGGGGGGGGG
>JAVQJG010242593.1:0-42891 GCA_036024015.1 Craterocephalus amniculus | reverse complement strand
TCTATCTATCTATCTATCTATCTATCTATCTTTCTATCTAACTATCTATGGGCTTTGTTCCTCCTTTAAACATATTGCAGGAAATGACTGTGACAACTCTTATTGAACAAACCATCTGCATTTCCTCATTTCCCAGCTTTAGGTGATGGAGTCAGGCAACGAGTCATGTGACACCAGGCCAGACAGCATGGCTACCACTTGGTTTTTAAGTGACAATTTTCCGATGGTGCTGGATATCTCCTGTCCTATCTCAGACGGTGTCATATCCATTTACCAGCTTAACCTCATTTGATGCACTCTCTCTCTGCTCACACACCTGCATAACTGCTGCTCTCCAGATATGTAGTTTGAGGTCTTTTAAAACTGCTCTGGGCTAAAAGTGATGGATTTGATTTAGTCTTTTTTATCAGGTTTTCCTAATGAGTGCAGTTTAGCTCGTCTGATTCGATTTTGCTGTCTTCACCAAACCATATTAACATGTAATCAGGATGCCGAGATGGTTCAAGGTGCTATTTATAGCTTTCTGCATCAATGCGATTGTGAGTTAAAATGAACTAATGAACTGACTGCTTATCAGGTTGATCTTGACTTTTTAACCAAACTTGGTTGACTATGAGATATAGTAAATAAATACACGTTCACCCTGAAGATGACTTTTCCAAAGGTTTTGTAGCTTGGCTGGGCAAGATGTTAAGGCAGTATAACATCATGTTACAACACATACAATCCATGAATAATTTACCTTTCTTTGAAGAAATTCTCAAATTCTCAAATTCTCAGGGTGAATCACTGTAGATCCAATCTTTTCCTGGATTTTGATGTCCAGTTTAAATTATTAAGAAGCTCATTCCTAAATCCTTATTTAAAGCCTCCAAATGGGTATTGGAAAATCATGGGTACCTTTTTTTCAAACTATTTTGCAATAATTTTATTTCTTTTAGTCTTGAATTTAAGTGAAAAAACTTCAAACTCATTATAAACATGGTCAGAATATAATTTCCTTCTAAAGTGGGTGCCAAACCATTAAACCATGAAAATACTTTGGCCCTCTTAAAATTTCAGGGTTGCATTGAAATGTTCAACCCTGTTTCTGGGTAAGAAAACAAAACAAAAAACCTGTCAGGAGATTTAGCAGGTTTGATTATTGTTCTCATCTTTGGTTTATTTATTATGATTCATACATTATGCTCCAAAGGTTAAGGATCTTTAAAGTTATTGTGAAAACATATTTCAATCCTTCATTCGTTCAAACAAACAGAAGGTACAATATTGAGGGTTCCTACAGCAAAAATACATTTTGTAGAAGGACCTCATAATAATGTTAAAGGTTTCCTCTTCTAAAACAATCTTTATGTTAATTTTCATTTTATTTTAATCCATACCAAACTGTATCAAAGAAAATTTTATGTTTTTACACTATGATAAATGTATCTTTTATTAATGCAATTTTGTTTATTGTTTAAATGTTTCACCTTCTAACAATGAAATTTGTTATATGATGATGTGACATTCATCATGTTAATATATAATATTCTTATAACAATTTAATTATTAACATTATAATATTAAAAGTTTATTTTCCTCTTCAATGACAGGAATATGCTTCTGTAGCATACATTTTCTTTTTTCAATTAGCACAAAACTGAGATATTTGTAGATAAATTGTCATATACTTTATTGCTTATGAGACCTGAGTCAATTGTGAAATGATCCTTTGGAGTCAAAACCTGTCAAATAAATATATATCTACTAAATAAAATCAATGACACAATGTTTGACACCACTGTCATTGCTCCATTTATTGACAGATCAAACTAGCATGAATGAAATGTTTATAACAAAAACTACTGAATGTAAAAACATAGTAGCCATTTGTAGTATAGTGATCATCCATATGCGGCACAGGCTATTAACAGAAAATGCATGAACTAGAAACAGTAAAGCACAGCAAAAGGCAGTCTCACACTCTGTATGAGAATGTCACTTGCAGCAATAATGTTGATTTCTGCTGCATGAAAGGTTAGGGTGCTCTGCATCACTACGGAAACTACAGAAACAGATATTACGGTATATTTTTATAACCTACAACCTGTTGATTTAATATGAATATGTTCATAAGATATCTGTGAATAAAAATCAGGTGTAACACAGCAAGTTTAAAAGCTCTACATCAGCCTGGACTTACTGGATTAAAGATGCAAAACGAAACTCAGAGTACAGACTGCTTTCATCTTTCTCCACATACAGGTATCTCCTCGTGTCCGCCGCAGCTCCACCAACTCCTCCCACTCGGCCCTGACATCACCTCAGGAGAAACATCCTCCACTCTGAGGAGACGGCCCCCGACTGACTTTTCATAGTCCGGTGGCCCAACAGGACTCAGCGGTCATGGCCGGCAGTGTGACCCACCACGGCTCCCCGAACCCCGGCTACAGCGCTAACAACGCCGTCACGGTGCCGGTCATCATGCAGACGGACTCCAGGGACAAATGGAGCAAAAAGATGGATTTTCTCTTGTCTGTCATTGGTTTTGCCGTGGACCTGGGAAATGTTTGGAGATTTCCGTACATATGTTACCAAAACGGTGGCGGTGAGTGGTTCAGGAGTTAAAATCCAGTTCATTAAGCTTAAGTTTATGAGTAAGAACGGGAGTGTCTTTAGGCATTATGTGTTATTAAGCATGTTTTTATGAATCACTTAAAATGGAGAAAACGGCTCGAAATGATTCAGAGCTGATCGCAGGGACTGTCCATGGTGCTGAAGTGCGCATAAGTCTCTGAAATGTAAACAAAGAAGTTTTCACACATTTGCGTTAACTTTATTTTTAATCTTTATTGATTTGCTGTTGTACTTTGTCTTTTTAATTTGTTTCATGTTGCTGTAATTAGTAATGTTTTTAGTGTTACTGTAAAATGTTAAAATGATCGAAAAAGTTTATCTTTTTTTAAAATCAGAGCAAAAAAGCAAGAAAAAAAGAAAATATATAGAAAATATAAGAATTTAATTTATTTAATATATTTCAATAGCTTCTAAAAAAGCACCAATTTTTTAATTTATCAGGTCAAAGTCTTTTTTTTTTTAGTTTATCAAAAGCCCCAAATTGTTGTTTTCAAAGAAAGCCAATGTGGATTGTGACAATCACCTCTACATATCAGCTGCAGTACCTTCATGCATCTCTGCGCAGGTGCTTTCCTGATTCCTTACATTTTGATGGCCATTTTTGGTGGCGTGCCACTCTTTTACATGGAGCTGGCGCTTGGACAGTTCCACAGAACTGGAGCCATATCCATATGGAAACACATTTGTCCCATTTTTAAAGGTAAGGCCTAGAATTGAGCTGCTTCACAGCAGATATTCAGATTTTTAGACATTATTACAATAAATGCATGAAAAATAAGTACACTGCAATCTTCAGTGTCTTTCTTGTTAAAAAGTAATCTTTCTGTAATTGATCTGCAAAGCAAGCTAAAAATGAGCGACATTTCATTTGAAACATCCTTTTTGCCCCCCAGGTATAGGATATGCCATATGCGTCATCGCTCTGTATGTGTCCTTTTACTACAACACCATCATCGCCTGGGCCCTCTTCTACTTCTACTCCTCGTTCTCCAGCATCTTGCCCTGGACTAACTGCGACAATGTGTGGAACACCCCCGACTGCACCAACTATTTTGGCTTGGATAACGTCACTTGGACAAATTCCTCCAGGTCTCCGGCAGAGGAATTTTACACGTAAGTGCATGTAAGTGTGAGTAACAGAGACCACGTATATAAATAGTTTTACAGTAAGACTGCACAAATATAGCCGGCTTGTGACTTTGTGCCAGCGAGTTTGCCTTTGCCTGCTGACAGCCTGATGATTTATGTGTTTTACTCCAACAGGAGAAACGTTCTTGAGATCCACAAGTCATCAGGGTTGAGAGACATTGGGGGTGTTCGCTGGCAGTTGATGCTTTGCCTCTTCCTCATTTTTACTATAGTGTACTTCAGCCTCTGGAAGGGTGTGAAGACCTCAGGGAAGGTAGCGAGTGACAACAACGCGGAACATTGTTGCGCACCTTCATTTTTTATTTTATCACATATTTTTAATTTTTTACTCCCCACCTCTGTGTTACCCACTATAAGACATTTCTTTCTTTCTTCCTTAGGTTGTGTGGGTGACTGCCACATTGCCCTATATTGTGCTTTTCATCCTGTTAATTCGAGGGGCCACTCTGCCCGGAGCCTGGAGAGGTGTGGTGTTTTACCTGAAACCCCAGTGGGATAAGCTGCTGGAGACCAGTGTGAGTTGTGTAAAATTTATTTTGGAGTTGTTCATATATATATAATAATATAATTTACAGTAAGAAAGTATGTCTCATCATGACAAGTCAAATTCTTCTCCACTCTCAAATTAAATGACTTTAGTGGTTAGTTTAAACCTACTTGAGTGAGCAATAATCTGTCAGAAAGAAAAAACATAAGGAAATAGAGGCGAAAAGAAGTCAGATACCGACTTGGAAAACACTGAAAGAGAAACTTAACTTTTCAGTTCTATTAACAGACATTCAATTTCTAATGATAATTCTGGTTTACTTTCACAACCATCATGTATCTAAATCAGAATCAAACTTGTTGAAGTGATGAAATAAAATCACACATCTGGATATTTTAAGCATGAAAGCAGTAATTTAGTATATATGAGCCACTCAAATGCACCTACCAGCCACTTGGGAACCTGCTTATATTTCTATGAGCTCTATAAAACATCTTCACCTTCATCCTGAGCTCGCTGTTGTTGTTTGCTAAACATGTGAGGGCTTTGGTTGGGAGAGAATATGGATGAGATGAAATGAGATGCATAAATAAGCTACAGAGCAGGATAATAAGATGCATAATTGGTTTAGATTTTCTGCCCATTAACAAAGGCCTCCCTTTCTGTCTCGTTCACTGATATCCAACGCTCTTCTTTTTAATGCCGAATGCGAGCTCCTCTTCAGATCTCCCCCTGTACAGCTGCGTAGCTCCGAGTCCTTCATGCAACGTACACAACACCTCTGACAAAATGAAGTGATCAGAACATAGATAACAACTAAATTTCTATCTTCTAATGCTTCACAACGTATATTATGTCCAAACATATGTGAAGCTGGAGCATCAGACTGGGTAACATGTCTCTGTCTTCTGTTTTTAAGGTGTGGGTGGATGCTGCAGCTCAGATATTCTTCTCTCTGGGCCCTGGCTTTGGGGTTCTCCTGGCTCTTTCCAGCTACAACCCTTTCACAAATAACTGCTATCGGTACATTTTTTTATAAGATCCTTTTATTCTTTTTAAACGTTGACTAATGTAGATCAGTATTTACATTTTGACATGAGCCATGATTTTAATTGGAAGTATAAACTTTTACACAGCATGTTTATATATGGGGGAAAAAGATTTCTGAATTAAGACTTTGTTAATTCATTGAGCATACTGCTGAGAAGTGCAGTGATATCTGCAGGAGGGCTGAGCACAGAGTGGCTAAGCTGCAGGCAGGTGAAATTAAATGTACGGTCTCAGTGTGACTAACAGTGGGTGTGCTGATGTGATTAGTGGAGCAAAGTGGTGTGTGAGGAAACAGTAGAAGTAGACACGCTAGTAATGAATGAAATCAGGACCTGGGTCTGATAGTTTCTTCTCTGTGAGACGCATCAAACACATTTAAGTAATAAAATGTGCCAGTCCTCAGTGTTATAATGGTTTTAAATGCAGATATGCTACTTTCAGATGTGTGTTTGTTTGATATTTGACGGAGCAAATACACAGTATCTGTATGTTTTACCCTTCATTTAGCATCAGTAAATATCAGCTGCAATTTATCTTGTCTCGCTTAAAAAGTTGCACGAGTAAATATTAAATACCAAGAGCATTATGAGAAACAATTTAGGATTAGCATAATTTAGACTAAAGAAAAAAGATGTGCATAGAAGAGGATTTTCATCTAAATTGATGAGTAATACCTCTTTTTGTTGTTTATTCTTCAATAGTAACATTGCAGGATGCATGTAGCTTCTAGCTGGCTTTGAAAAGTCTCAGGAATAAAGCTCAAAAGAATAGAAAGATCACGAAGAATTGAAATTAGAATTTAGTTTTAAAAAATACTTTTTTTGTTGAGTTAATGCAAATTATTTGAATTATTCTTACCATGCTTGAACAGTGTATCCTTTCTTCCCCACTAGTGATGCCATCGTGACCAGCTTGGTGAACTGTTTGACGAGCTTTGTGTCGGGCTTCGTAATCTTCACGGTGTTGGGCTACATGGCAGAGATGAGGCAGGTAGAAGTTGAGGATGTAGCCAGAGATAAAGGTCAGCAGATGAAATCAATTAAATATATTTAATGAAAGAAAATGTTACTTTTGCTTATAACTAAATCATAACATCAAATACTCACACTGTTCTCTTACAATTCCTGCTGTCTTGTCCTATAGGACCAAGTTTGCTTTTCATCACGTACCCAGAGGCCATTGCAAACATGATGGGCTCGACTTTTTTTGCCATAATTTTTTTCGTGATGATGATCACACTGGGACTGGACAGCACGGTACGAATGGTGAAGTCTGGGTGAATTGAATCCATAAGAGAGCAAGTTCATTCTCTTCTAATATTTTTATTAACTTGAAACATGTTCAGGCTTAGGAATGAGCATTCACCCCGAACACGAAGGAGTTAAAATCCTGCGCATGTCTGTTTGTGTTTCAGTTTGGGGGACTGGAGGCGATCATCACCGCTGTGCTGGATGAATATCCAGACCTCTTCTCTCACAGACGAGAACTTTTCGTTCTGTGCTTGGTAGTGGTCTGTTTTTTGGGCTCTCTAAGTACGCTCACAAATGTAAGGCTGATTCACACCAGACTGGTAAACCTTAAAAAAATATTAGCTCCACCCTGTGGTCCAAATTTCCATCTTCAGATTTATATGACATTCAGGCTCTTGATGAAATATTTCTGTAAATTAGAATATTACCTGTCATCTGTTTGTATTGAGGCTTTTTTAAGTCAACATAAAATATTACTGGCAGGGTGGCGCCTATGTGGTGAAGCTGCTGGAGGAATTTGGAGTTGGATGCTCCATTATTGCCGTGGGTTTCCTTGAGGCTATTGCAGTTTCCTGGTTCTATGGTATAGCTACAATTTTTTATTGACTTTTATTTGAAATTCACACCTTCATAACCCTTAAAATATCAAACAACAGACGGTGTACAACAAAATCTGCTGTCATATCTTGTGTTTTTTTTCAGGTATCAACAGATTTAGCAGTGATGTACAGGCAATGCTGGGCAAAGCCCCGGGACTATTTTGGAGGGTATGCTGGGTCGCCATCAGTCCAGCATTTCTGGCGGTAAGAGAAGACAAAAATATTCTACCCCATGTTTGCAGGAATGATCTATCTATCTACCTACACATTTACAATGAAAAAATTTACTGCTACTCACCTTATAAAAAGATTAAATAAGCCTCAGATGTCTGAGTTTTCCTCAGATCATTGGGCTGTAGGATATAAGACATGAGGGAAAGCTTCTTGTGGCCTTTGAAAACTGCACAAACTAAATGACTTACCCTCCTCCTGTAGCAAAATATCTTCCTGAAAACATTTTCCATAGCATATCTACTGCAAAACATCTGAGCAAATGTCTCTGACTTTTTTCTATGTAGTGTTTCATATTCTTACATCCATCTTTCTTTTGGTATTTTGCATCATTACATTTTTATGGCTCCCAAATGTAGTTTTTCTTTTATATGTGGGATTGTAATGGTCCCATTACCATTCCTAAGGGTTGTTTATGTAAGAATATAAATGTTACATTAGAATTAATGGAAATCCAAAGTTCTGGAATATAATGTTTCCCAACTCCTCTCAGTACATCATAGTGAGCTCCCTGCTGAAATCTCGACCCCTCGCGCTGTTTGATTACAAGTACCCAGACTGGAGCATCACAGTGGGATACTTTATCGGCCTCTCATCCTTCATGTGGATCCCCATCTACATGGTCTACAAGCTGGTGTGGACCCCCGGTTCCCTGAAACAGGTCAGTGGATAAAAAGAAGTTTGTAAAAACGCAGGATACACATCTTACATGTTTTCACTAAAACTAACCTCTGAGTTGTTTCCATCACCACCGTACAGAGGTTGGCGGTATGTCTGAGACCGGAGAGGACCATCCCAGACATCCACGCCGACAACCTCAACATGGCCGCCGTACCCTAGTGAGAGACAATGATCTCATTGTGCTTGTAAATTCCTTTGTTTTTTTTTTTTTGTTTTTTTTTCAAACCAGTTTCAAGTTATACCTGATTGAAACTGTTCTGACATCACGACTGTTCACCTGATAATGATGTCAGTTAACTTTCACCGGATTTGTACACTGTGTGAAACGTTAAATGCTGCTACATTTGTAAAACTGAGATAGCAATACTCATATCCAGTTCAGACTTACACCAACAAGACAGTTTATAGCTTTCTCATGTTGCTATTTTCAGGTGTTTCTGGTAGTTGTACAAGTCGGTGGTAAGCTCAGTGCTCTGTTTGTGTTTATTTGACAAGGACACAATGCCAAGGACAATATGGAGGACAATATGTATTTTAAAAAGAACATTCAGCACATTTCTATGGCATGGGAATAACTCTTCTTATATTTTCTGTAATTTGTGAAATCCACTCTGCATGTAGTGGGGACGTTAGCCATGAACCGCAGAGGTCATCAAAGTTTTCAGTGTTAAACTCATCGCAGAAGCAGCTTATTGCATTTAATGTCAGAGTGAAAAAGACCAAATGTAAGTTAGTTTAGCTGTTAATTACAGTCTTTGGTGGATGCTGTGTTAGACACTGCAGATAAGTGTGGATAAATATGTGGAAATGAATGAATAAGTAAGTAAATAAATAATGTTTTCCCCTTGGAGGTTAATGAAGCATGAATTAAATCCCAACCTGCATTTTGTCTAGAATTAAACAGTGAAACAAGCATTTTCCAAGGAATTTATCATTCATGTGCAGATGTATGTGTTTCATTTAAGTTATTAAAATCTAAAAATGTTATTCCTGTTCTCTATCTGATGGCTTGATTTTAACTCCAGTCAGATTGTTTTGCCTTAATCTGAGTATATGTAGAAAAAAATGGTCAAGATAATACTGATTTTGTGCCTCTCCACAAAATGTTTTCACTCTAACTGACGACTGTTCAGACGTCTTTGCAGATAAACTATGTTTTAGTCACAAGTGTTAACTTATCTAATATGCTTTATTCAGAAATTGTGATGACTGTCGTGTCCTCCTTAACATGAATTCTGTAAAGATGTGTATAAAGTGATATAAATCACACGACTCGTCTCATTCCTGGGGGAAATAACTACACAGTATTATGGTTTATACCAAAAATAGGGACTAACATTGTTTTACTTGCATTTTAAATGTGTAAATTTGTTCTTGTAAATTTCCATGTGAGGATCTTCATGTCTTTGTAATGGCTGTGCAGCTCCATTAGCTATTCTAATTACCAAACTAATTTGCAACATCCAGAACCCATTACCATACAAGGGAACAGAGCAGTCTACACCTTTAAATCCTCTTCCTCAAACCATCACACACTCTCACATGATTACATGAACACTGCTGTCCAGAAGATTTAAACCTATTCAACCAAAATGTATGCAAGCCAGCCAGGTCCGATCACTTCCAGATATGATCATAAACATAATAGGAAGTGTTTTGGTGCTTATGATTCCCTGCTGAGCTGCTGCTGTTGATGGACGTACAGATCAAAGCTCTTCTATGTCAGTGATGGCTATTGAAGTAGAGATCAGGCAAGCACAGGAAACACTTAAAAGAGAGACTGCTGAATATGGCTGTTTCTCCCTCAGCTAATACACACAGCTTGACATACAAATCTGACCAATTATGCACAGAGGGCCAATTAATATGCAAGAAAAAACAAAGAGTTATTATATTGTATAGTTTAGTTCATCTTTGCTCTGCTGCTACACAGGCTACTGTCCTCGGAAGTGAGAAATCAATCCGTCTCCATTTGAGAATTGTTAAGTGGAAATGATCGTGTGATGCAACAAACTCTCACAGTTTTTACAGTTTTTAAACGGTGAAAGTTTTTTTCATTAAATTTTGTCTTGCTATGTAAGCTTTAATGGCAAGGGCATCGGCTTTGGCTTGGGCCTGTTATTCAAACCAGCAAACACTTTGATAAACTTTCCACTTAACTTGAGCCCCTTAAAAGTGAAAAAGTACAATTTGGACAAGTGTTTCTTTTTAATGACAGGGATTTTTTTAAAATAGGGGGGGGGGTCTTTTATTACCATAAATTGTTATTTATTTATTTACTGCTGCAATTACAGTTGCTTGACATTATTATAGAAGGGAGCTGGATTCTCAATGGTTTCTAATTTATAAATGCTGACTTTATTTTATTTACGGATGCTATTATGGATTTGATAAAACAAATCATTAAATCAAATGTCTAGAAGGGGATGGAATTTTAAAGTAAAGAAAGAGTGATATGAAACTGAAACTTCTGTCTGCTGTGAAGTGTTGTTGTGTCCTGTCCTATTTTGGTCGACTGAGAAAAAATATTTAAAAGGTTATGTTGACCAAACAAACAAAAAAACCCACCAGGCTCAAAGATGAGGTTGATAGAAAATAATTAAGGGGCACAGAAACAGCTGTAATAAATGTAAGTATAATTTTAATATGGGAGTACACCTTACAGAACCTCCTTTTATTTACAGTATATATGATTGTTCCTGTAGTGGTGGAAACACCATTCCTGCCCCGTGATGAACACATTTCTTTCATTTATTGAATTTATTCATTAGATCGGTCTGTGTTATGCTGGCAGTCATTGAGCAACAATTGTAATATAATAAGTTCCATTAGCAAACACCAGGCATAATCTCATGAGGAGATCATGAGCAGGGCCAGAGGGGCTGAAATCTAACTGGTCCCTCAACAGCCACTCTTCCATTACTCCTAAGTGAACTCGTAACAGATCAGTGAAACTACAAACTGTGACACTTTAAACACTTCTCATAACCATATTGATTTTGTGTTTGTGGGAAACAAGACAATAAAAGAATAAACATTACAGCTTATATGTTAATAAAAGGGCATTAAGTGAATAGAGCGGAAGGCAGCACAGTGGTGCGTTGCATTTATATTCAGTAGTTATAATGTTAAGGTGATACCTGAGAGCTATCTCCAGGTGGATTTTTTCCAAATCCATCCAACAGAGTTTTGCATTCTATTGCTGGATAGACAAAAAGCTTCACCTCAAGGCAAACCATATTCATTTGGAGTTATACAGTTTGGTAACAAATCAAAGAAATATCCTGAAACCTTGACCCTGACAGAAAGGAGAGGATGATTGAAGTGGGGGCATTTTGCGGAGTTTGGATAAGTCTGCTTCTCCCAGTTGCAGGAAATATCTCAGCAAATCAAAATGGAGCCATTCTAATCATCTATACCCTCCCCGTTATAGGAGTGGCCTCAGTGCCACCAAGCATCAGGTGTTGGCAAATGTTTTCATTTGAATGAACATAATGTGATGCATATACTATGGCCTAGTGTTCATCCCTCTGGTAGAGGTCTGTGACTTGTGATGATCAATGTTATTTTGGTGACACATGGAAGCCCAGCACCTCAGTGAGACACTATATATATTTGTTTTCCTTTAAGCTGTCAACCACTTGAGTTATACCATCACAGTTTTTTGTTGTTTTTCTAGCTTAGAAAAGTGCGTCAACATCAACCTGAAGCTCATTAACCTCTGATATCATCTCTTCCTGGAGGATGTTTTCACTTCACCAATCCTGATTTTAAGAGCTGTTTTTTAAAAAGAGATTAAAAAAAAGATCAGTATTTTTTCTAACTGCCAAATGAAACAACAAAAGACTGAGCCAATGAACTGAAATAGTCAACAAGAATGAACTTAAACTAACTTCAACAGCCTGAATCCTCCAGTTTAGATGTTTTTTAATTCTATTTTTTATCTGGTGTTCTCTCCACTCATTAAACTACTACTACTAATACTACTACTACTACTACTACTACTACTACTACTACTGCAACTACTTGCAGGTGGCATGTCATCATGCCTGCTGTCATGACAATTTACTGATAAATCAGCCAGAACAGTGAAAAAACTTGACTTTCCACAGCTTATTTTTGTCGTAAGTGTATAATAACCCTGGGCGCATTGCCATTTTAAGCTTATTAACCCTGTTAGGTATACCTTCTCACTTAATCAAGTCCCAGCATCTTAAAGTAGGCTGAGTCTGTGTTAGTATTTTCATATATCCAATTAAAACAAGACCTGTGACTTCATGAAATAATCAAATGTTTTCTTGTGAATTTTTCCAGGAAGCCTCCAGTTTTAATTTCCGGCCACCGTGAGTAACATTTCCTAATGTTCATTAGCCCTCTCTGGGGTTTAGTGAACAGCTGCAAGAGTTTGTAATGGTGTTCACTCTTCTATAGAAGGTGAAGATAAAGGCCATATACATCAGTCATACAGAGGGATTATATAAGGATATCACCCTGAGGAATTTGACCTTTCTGTCTTTTCTTCATTCCTCTTTGACATTCAGAAAGAATAAATATAAAATGTTGATGAGTTTTATGTTTACCAATAAGCAAAGCAATTTTACACTCTGTGGATGCCCACAGTCAAAGAACAATGGAAATACTTTTCAGCACTCCGAGGTACAGAATGAACCCAGCTTGGCCAACCAGCCACTGAGCTGACTTATCAGTAAATCAACAAGGAACAAATTAATTAAAAAGATGTCTGAAAACACACTGGTTTAAGCTTCTGATACACATCTTGTGTCAGTCCAACACTGCTGTAATGTGAAGACTGCAGGTCAGAGTAAATAAGTAAGCCTGGGCCTTGGTTTTAGGAAGCTGCATAGACATAAATTGATGAAGAAATTAAGCGCTACGAACAAAAGATTTTTTTTTTTTTAAAAAAGAAGCCATCTGCTTTGTAAATATCCTCACATCCCAAAACCATTTTTTTCAGGGCTGCAACAACCGAAATACAGCAGGGCCAAGCACAATCTGCGGCAGCGGCAGCTCACTGTGGCCCTTCTGGCAGCTGCCGCAAATACGGCAGGTTTTTCCGGCTGCTGCCGCAGGTTAGGCAGGTTTTTCCGGCAGCTGCCGCAAACCCGGCAGGTTTTGCCGGAAGAACCTTCTGAGTTTGCGGCAGCTGCCAGAAAAACCTGCCTAATTTGCGGCAGCTGCCAGAAAAACCTGCCAGGTTTGCGGCAGCTGCCGGAAAAACCTGCCTAATTTGTGGCAGCTCCTGGAAGAGCCTTCCCATTTTGCGGCAGCTGCCGGAAGAACCTTCCTATTTTGCGGCAGCTGCCGGAATAACCTGCCTGGTTTGCGGCAGCTGCCGGAAAAACCAGCCGGGTTTGCGGCAGCTGCCGGTAGTGCCACAATGACCTGCCGCTGCCGCAGATTGTGCTTGCCCTCTCTCCCGAAATACTAAACAGCTATTTTTTGTCTAAAAAATTTATTTTGTAGTCAGTATGAAGGTCAGAAAATAATGAAAAACTGTTTTCCAGATCTTAGGCTGATGTGTGTTTTTCTTTTCTTTCTTTTTTTATTTACTTATTTTGTCCAATCACTTCCCAAATGATCAACTGTGGATTTACAACCACATGTAAATTTAAAAAATGAAAGAAAATGGTTTCTTTCTTAAAAAAAAAAGTTTTTAACTTAATCAGTTAAATAATTGCATTTATAACAAACAAAACAAAAAAAACCTGAAATTTATTGTTAAATGGAGATAAACTACGATGTCATGACATAATAACACAACGGCATTAGGACCCTGACACAGCGGAAGAAGAAGCGTGTCCCAGTCATCCTCCTCCTCCACCACCGCCACCATCCTCCGCCTCTGTGATGCTGCATCTCATCCCACTCGCTGTAATAATGTCTTGTAGTGTGTCAGTGAACGCGCAGCACGACGAGTCCAAATTAAGCGAGAGGGCTTATGTGGTCCTGCAGAAGCAGAACTTAGGTGAGACCTGATGTGTGACTGGAAGCGACTGAGAGGCCTGTCAGTACAGGCTGAGATTCTCCCTGACAGCCTAAACGCCCCATTTTATTCTGTCTTTATCCTACAACTGAATGACTTACTGCTGGAATAATGTAGTTGCGCCATTATTCGGTATATTAGTTTGTTGCTGTGTCTTTCTTCTTACAGTCACACTGGGCAGTGTCCTCGCCGTCCTGCTGGTGATGATGATTATCATGGCTGTCTGCGTCTACAAGCCGCTGGCTCGTCGCTAAACGTATCCCGACATCAAAAGACCAAGCTGCTGCTGCTGTCCTCGCGGTGTAAAGTCGCACCTTTACGGTCACCTGCTGATGGGACCAGACTGCGGTGGAGAGTTTCTGCTGCCAGACATCCTCATCTATAACGATGCTCTGAGTCTGGGTTTATTCTGTCACTCTCTCGGGTTATTTAGTTTTCTGTCTTTCTTTTTTTTTTAAAAAAAGTTTAATGTGTAATTACCGCACTGGGGTCCAAAAGAGTCAGTAGGTGTTGCTCTGTAAAACATGACACCAGAACTACTGTAGGAGGCGAAACAAATGACTGGACTGATGGTTTCTTAAGGGTTCAGGGCATGGCACTCTCACAGTTAACATGAAACTAGAGTAGTTGCATTTTACCAAGTTTATCAACTATCAGACAATCAGAAAATATTACGAGGCTTTGTTCCCTGTAACATAGTGGGGTAATTTCATTCCACTTATACAATTAACCCAGTAAATTAAACAGGATTTTAAGGAGCTGTATAGCTTATAAAGGCTGGTAAAGGTCCTACTGTATGATGAATCGCAAGTTACGAAAATAATTTTGGAGGGTTCGCTCGTTTCTAGCGGATTAGGCCTACCTGCACTGAATTAAGCCCACCTTGATTAAATGGAAGCACTCAGTCCTGAGATTTGTTTGCATCTTTGTGGAGAAGAAATCATTATGGTGAAGAAATATGAACCTGAACGCACCTTGAAGCTGTGAAAGGACCTTGAAAGACAAAGTGACTGTGGACTTTCCTCTGAATTTCACTGAATGACAGTGGTGGCACTCAAAGAGAAAGTTTAATGATACTAACTTCACAAGTGCTTGAACTTTTGGACCCTACTGTGTATTTATTAATTTATTTTTTTATTTAATCACTTTACTATAAAGACTGACATAGGATTGGAAAAACTTTCTCTCCCCACTTTCGCAGGCATTTTCATCTAAATCTCCCATTTGTATACATTTCTGCAACAATTAAACACGTGAAGTTTACAAAGTAAGAATTGTCACGACTTCTTTGTACATCAGCTACGGCAATAGGAATTGACTCTATTGAAGCTCCCTGTGGTAGTTGACTTTTTAAATCCCCACATGAATATGAAAATTTACTCATAATTTTACTAGTCTGTGTGACAGCATGAAGGAAGGTGACAATCAAATTGGATTTCTAACATTCATTTGTCTTGTAAATGGACTCAATCAAAGTACAGATTGCATGTGACATAGCCATAGCTGTGAACTCAGAACAAAAGAGTCAAATTAAAAAGGAGATGGAGTAAATGTAAAGATTTCATCAGTACCAACTCACATTGTTTTGTTTTTTAAACTGAATGCAAACAGACTGAAATCTCAGTTGTCATATTTAGCCATTTGCCAAACAGGAAATCCTTCCATCGCAGACATGAAAGTGGTTTTGTTTCATTTGCCTCTATGATGAATTGGGAACCGGTCCAGGGTTTTTACCCTACGATGGAAGCTGGGATGAGTTCCCAGAAGACCCTCAATTGGATTTAGTGGGTATAGACAATGGATGGATAAGGTTAAGAGGTACAATGCAAACTTAATTCTCTTTGATAAGATCAGCATATCCATCATGTGGCATGACAGAAAAACACAGATGGGCTCCTCTTTCTTAAAAATGAACGACATGGGAAGTCTTCATGGAAATAAAGTGCTTTATTTTAGAACATTTTTAGAATGTTTTCAAACACACATTTTTCTTAAAAATTAACAAATAAAAAAAAAACAACCTTTGCTCAAACGGTGTTGCAAAGAACTTCGTTAAATTAACCTTAGCTAGCCTTTTCAAAGTTGACTGATCAGCAGTTTGGCAACTTAGTCATCAAAATTAGTCGTTGAGCAGAAGCCCCTGATGTATGCAGTAATATATAGAGACCTTTTCAAAGTGGTCGGTTGCCAGTGAAATCAACTATAGTGGTTAATGCATGTTACTCAGCAAATTTGGTACGAAGAAATCTCTTTTATCTTTGAAGTTACAAAATCTTAAAAAATTGTTTCCAAAAGTTTAGTCAGAGTGGCACTCGAGGCATGAATTGTCACCATGCCTCGACCCAACCGAGTCTTCGGAGCAAAGCAATCCTTGGCACATGCTGAATTAATTACTGCTATGCATGCTTGTTCATAGAGTCTGTGGTATTTTTCTCTCCTGCTCCGAGGTCTCGAGTTGTTCATGGCTACAATAGGCAAACTGTCCTTCAGAACGTAGATGATCTCTGCTAGTGGCTGTATAAACTGCCTCGGCAGCTTTCTGCATGACAGCTGTAAATCCACAGACAGACTGGTCTCCGATATTGCATCGTTGAACTGAGGTGAAGTTGCTCAGTGACAATTTACAAAAATAATTATTTTCAAAACAGAAATGAAGAGGAAATATTAAAACTTAGGCTAGGATGTTGCAGCAAGAATGTAAGCCACCATGCAGCCTGTTTCAATTTTTTTTCTCTCAAAGCAACATGCTTTCGTTGACCCACCTGTAGAATGTACATTCACAGAGTACAAGATAATGCATTTTAATATGGATGCTTGACTCAACGACCCCAACTCTCTCAATATTGCAGCACTGGGTGATATGCATGAGCGGTACCATTTTTCCAATATAAGCATTTAGCAGGCATCAGTTTCCAACAGTTTTACATCAGATGAATTCATTGCAAGGGGAAAAAAAACAATCGATAACGTTGGAACCCTGAGATTTCAGCTTTTTACGGAGCCCGAGATTTTCTGTAGGAAGACTTCACATTGAAAACACCTAAATCTGTCCTCCCAGGGCCACAGTGCCACAGTGTTTTTTTCAGATTTAAAAAAATAAATTAAATCAGGTGGTGATAATTGTGGATCTTAAGTGCTGCATTTGCATATCAAAACTACTGTATATAAAGTCACCTTGGGTATTTAAACGGTTTTGTTCGTGGAAGCTTAATTACACTGACGCAATCTCTCTGCACACAACAAAATGAGGAGTAAATGATGGCGCTGCTGAGGGTCTGAAGTGGAAAAAAAAGAAAAATCCTCAACCAAAATGATCTCAAACAGTTAATCAAGATGCAGACAGAAATATATAAAACTGAAAGTTGATTTATCCTGTGTGAGACTGATCGGTTACTGACAGAAACCTGTGGTTGCATAGATGGGGTTACAGCAATTAGGAAGGAAAACTGAGGTGTGGTGGTTGCTTCTGGATTTGGAAAAGTAGTAGTATTATTATTCCCTCTTATTCCTTTTATTTCTCAGTAAGCGATAGCTGCAATATCCTCTCCAGCTCCTCTTCCTCCTGCCTCCTCATCCTATCCTCTTCCTCTTGGGCTCGTGCAGAGAGCTCCATGGCAAGGCGGAGCTCCGAGTCGGGGCTCGAGGCAGAAGCAGAGCTGGCAGTGCTGGAGGTGTTTTCATATTCCACCAGCACCCCCTCTGGGATACTCCTAGAAGGACAGGTGAAACTAAGCTCCGATCTGCTGTTTTCATTCATTCATATTAATATTCATAATAATATGTGAACATGTAGTTGTTTTGCTAACAACCTGCTCCCACCTGTCACTCTGGCTGATGGGCACCACCTCTGTGAAATCTGCATCAGGATCACCCCAAATCCCCACCTGCAGATGGAATTTAAAATAAACCAAGATAAAATATCTGACACTCATTTATGTTTCAGGGTATTTCTGATGTAGCTGATTATTCTGACCGGGTCAGGCAATCTGTTAGAATCCAGGAGACTCTGATGGATGGCGAACTGCAAAAGCTCCTCATCATTGTTGGACACGGGCGCGAGGCGGCTGCCCCCTCGGCGGTGATAACTCGCAGGCATCTCAAACACTGAAGGATTCACCTGAAACGGAGGAGGGGCTGGGCAGGTAAAAGCCCCAAGACGAGCTGTTTAGCATGTTTTCCATGTTCCTAGACTAGACTAGGAATTAAAGTTGCTTTGGTACCTGTTGCTGCTTCTTCTTCTCCCGAGGACGTTGGTGTGGCTGCCGCCGACGGCACAGCTTCCTCTTCAGTGCTGCATTTATTTACATTTCCAAATGTAATCCTGGCATTCAGCACATGAAACAAGGGGATCTCTGCAAGAGAGTAACACGAGTTTCTTCAAAGTTTAGGCAAGGTAAGTTTATTTATATAGCGCTTTTCAGGTCCAAGACAATTCAAAGCGCTTTATATACAAAATAAGAATAAGCTTACTGAGAATATGTTTAGTCACAATAAAAAAACTAATAATTACATTGTCACACCTAAAAAAATGACACATACCTATTTTAACAGGAAATCCCGGAGGAAAGTTTAGGGTTACGAATTCTCGAAGCAGCGCAAAATGGGAGCTGGTTCGAGCCATGAGGTCAATGATGGGGGTTACTTGTTCCACCAGGGAAAGAGGATGTTCCTCGCTCATCCACAATGTACCTTTAAACCTATATGAAGCATGGTTAAAGAAAATGCTGTTAAAAATGCTCCCAGAGAAATACAGAATGAGGCTATGAAACACTTCAGATGTGCTTTACTTCTGTGTTCGAATGCTCAGCTCAATGGGACGGCCGATATCTCTGTTTCCGAGTTCAAAGTTGGCATCAAAATATTCCTCTGGGGTGATTGCAGTGGGATTTGTGGCAGTTGCATACTCAAGAGTTAAGTCCTGAAGAATGAAAAATTCAAATCATAACTAACATGAAATGAGATACTGGGTGGCAATGGGAAAAAAAACTCCAGTGAACACTGTGGCAGATTCCACATCCTACCCCCTGTGCACTAATGTGCTGCTCCACAGTCCCCAGCAGAGACTCCAAGACATTCCTTTCACCTTTAAAACAGAAAAGACAGGTGTTGCTCTATAATTTATCAAAAAAGCACATTACTGATAATGCTAAATATAAACTTTTACTGAAGGACAGAAAAGTAACAGATGAAAACATTTTCCACCTACTTTTAATCCTCGCTTTCTCCTCATCGGTTAGATGCTCCGTCCTTGTCCTGATTACCACGTTTACATTGTTGACACTGAAAACCTGAGTAAACAACCATTACCTAACGTCATTTCACTTCAGAGACAAGTGGTGCTGTTTTAAGTTGTTATGCAGTTTAGTGTGAACAAATGGATAGTTTGTAACCTATACAAACCTTTGCTTCAAATCCATTAACCATTTCTGTTTTGTCAGATCTCCAGCCCCAAATACCAGACTTGCTCCTGTGAAATAAAAACAAAACAGTGGAATAATATTACAGACACTGTCCCTTAAATTGGAACATCATTTAGAAAAACAGATAATACAACAATATTTACAACTACAATGATAGTTATCCATCTGGTAAAAGTAAAGATTGACAATTAGACCTAAGATGAAGATGAACTGATAAGATACTTTATCAACCTATACTGGCTGCATAGTTTATAAAACATCTACCAACAAACCATAGAGATAATGTAGATGTTAACATCAGATCAGTGGAAATCATGAAACAATACAAATGCATGAGTTCGGCATTGACAATGACAATAAATAATATTTATTCATTGTAAAAGAAAGAAAAAAAAAACTTCCTTGCCTCTCAAAAGCGATATCCTTTGTATCCAGGTAGGTGTTTACAATAGGTGTTGTCAACCTCTTGGCAATTTCCTGCTCAGCAGGCTGCATGGACTCTAATGTGACATCCTCCATTTCTTGGGATATGTTGAAGCGTTCGATATTAACGACTTCATCGTCGTGGTTCACCTCCATCAACTCAGCATATGTATCTGTCAAAATGCAGAATCACAGCTCATAAAGAAGAAAGGAAATTCAAAACTCAGTGAATGTCTGTTTGAACATTATTTTTCTAAAGGTTGAAACACACAAACACACACCATCTCCTTTGAAGATGTAGCTTCTACGGCCTCTGATCCAGGTCATGTTTTCGAAGCCCAGAAGAGTGGCATCCACTCGCAGGCAGGCGCCATTTTTCCAAATACGACAAACATCACTCGGACAGACCCGGGACACAAGAGGAACTGTGAAGCAACAGCATGCAGACTTCTTACACTGGAAAGAATGTCACTCAAAATAAAACCAAAACAAAATAGGCAGGTATGTAGTTTTCCCGGTATGTCCTGATAAAACCTCATTTGCATATTTTACCACTGGGTGCTGCAAAATCATAAAAATACTTGTCTATGTCTTTCCTTTTTATGCGTTCTGCATTGGTGATAACTAGCTGGTTTGAAATTAGAAAGTTATCATGCACACACACAAAACTTTCCTGATATTGTTTATAATGCAAAAACAACTTACTCCAACTGGTGAATTCCCACTTCATTTCCATGTAGAAGTCTGGAGACTGTGGATGAAAAAATTGAGTTCATGTTTACCACATCAGTACATTTTTTAGTCATACGCAGAGATGATGAGAAGACAAGGAGGAAATATATGAAGAATAACTTCTCGGATCTTTGACAGCAGCTCAGGAACTCCTCCCAGAGCAGTGGAGGCTTTGAGGTAGTCTCTTCGTTGAAGCACTAACTGAACCATCTCTGGATCTCCAGTGCTGACTGCTTCCTGTAGCACTGCACAGTATAAACAAACCACAAAACTGTTTAAAGGTAATAGCACCTTTCCCAGAAATCTTCTTTTACTGCAACAAATGACATACAGGCTTAAGAAAGAAAGAAAGGACCTGAGTAATCAAACTAGCCAGAAATCATTTAAGAAGGAAACCTGACAGCTGAGTGAAGGAAACAAGAATTTCTTGTCTCTAGCATTGCTAGCCTCACAGCTAACCTGTCCAGTTGTCTGCATTTTCTTTTGTCACTTGAGCACCATGTCTCAGGAGGACTCTAACTGACTCCAGGTGTCCAAGTGATACGGCCAAGTGCAAAGGTGTCCGACCTCTGGGATCCACCGCCTCGATGTTGTTCTGAGAGAAATCCCCCACACAACCAGAAAACAAAACAAACACAAACATAACTGTTACATGTAATACAGCATGGATACTTGTTTACATGATAAATACTGTCGGGTCAGCATGACAACCTGTTACATGAAAAACAGAGTATTTTGTTCTGGTTTTGTAACCAAATGAAGTCATAGAAATGTCCAACACCCTCACATTAAAGTCTTTGTTGGAAATAATACAAGACTGCGAGACTCTGTGCACAAGCAATATATCTGTTTCTCAGGAGTCACATAAATGTGTGCAAATTCAAATCAGAAACACCTTCATATTCAAATCATATTAAAATTTCTTTTTTTTAACAGCCTGCAACAAATGACTATTTTACCTATATGGATTAGTGTGATGGCCATTTTATTTATCAACTGATCAGTAAACATAGTGGCAAATGCAGACACCAGTGTCATCAGTCAGAGCCACTTAAAAATAGTTACTACTGCAGATATTAGGATGTAACACAATCAAAACCGTTTATATATTTGTGTTAACTACGTAAAATACATCAAACATGTTTTCTAGTTGTTATTTTTTTTGTTTTTATAATGTAAAGCAGTTTGGTTACCATTCTGCTCAACAGGTATATCTATAATCTATATCTTTAATGATCAAATGATTAATAATGATTTCAAACAAGAAACAAATATTCCATTTGTTTTTGTTTTTTTAATTCTGAAGCAACTTAACAGCAGCTAACTTTGGTCCTAAGAGATAATCAAGCATTGTTTTGTGTGATTGCGGAGCATCTGTCAACATCACTGGCCTACTTTGCGTGCGGACGCTCAACCCTGGTT
This sequence comes from Craterocephalus amniculus, assembly GCA_036024015.1. Taxonomy (NCBI): domain Eukaryota; kingdom Metazoa; phylum Chordata; class Actinopteri; order Atheriniformes; family Atherinidae; genus Craterocephalus; species Craterocephalus amniculus. Next base: position 20,824 of record JAVQJG010242593.1, on the reverse strand, counting down.
TCACACAGCTAGCAATGCATGGATGTGAGAGTAAGCAACAAGGAAGGTGTTTTAACCAACCTGCGGTAACTTTAGTTGCTCTTCCAGTTTCCTGTAATCATTTTCCCAAACTGCGGAATGCAGGGGGAAATTCACTCTGATGACTTCGCTAACAGTAGCCGCTGACATCTTCCTCTTTCTCGATCCTTTCAGTGTCGCAAACCTTTGATAATTCCAGCCATGAAAGAAGAAGCTCCGGCAACTACAAACTAGTCATGTTCAATATGTATCACAGATTATCCATGCGAGTAACAACGTCGAAAATATCCAAATCCAGTGACCAACTCCCCCCCCCCAAAGCCTTCCCCTAAATAAAACTTTTGAACAAGGAAGTGCCAGAAGCACTAGCACACAGTAACAACAGGGGTGTCCTAGATAGAAACAGACTCATAAGTATCCTGAGCACCATCTAAACAAGACAACCTACCAAAGTCACATTCAAAATGGCAAGTAATTAATGCATAATAGCCTCTTTTACTTTTTTCAATCCATTTCAGAAACGCAATTAGCTGCTAAAAGTATCGTCCTTAAAAAAAATAGTAGGTAGTCCCTGCTTGGGCGCAACCATTTCAATTATTAACACGGGGTTACCAAGCCTTTCACAGTATCATCCTTGTACAAATATGTACATTTTTAAAATCCAAGCCTGGTATATTTTCACATTTCTAAAAATTTATTACAAACATATTTACTCAATAAACAGTTTGGTTTTAAGAACAAACGTGTTTGTTTTGCCTCTGATTTCCACATGGTATCGCCGTCTTTGCATCTCTGGGAGGGTGGTTGAAAACCCGAAACAGGACCACCAGCGGACGGGTGCGATTAATGACAGAATCAACCCGAGACTTTCTATCTATCTAAAACGTAGGAATGAATACTTCCACTTAAAACTAAAACTAGTTGAAAATTAACAAACAGGAGCTATGAAACATATTTAATGGTTCCACAATGACGGTTGTAAACGGTCACTGGTTTAAGGTTTTACAATGACACTGAATGGTAATATTCCGCACACACTTCGTTATCTTTGCCATTCTGTTGCCATTTATTGTCCCTCTTTTGTGTCATTTTTGCATCATGTGTTCATGGAAATATTGTCTTTGCCATTGTCATATTTTTTTTTCTTTATTTTAAAAATTTATCTCTTTATTTCAGTCATGGTTGGGTCATTTTGGTACTCTCAAATAAATGAATGAGGGAATTAATGAAGGAATAAATAATCCGTCGTAGAACATGGACAGTGCCATAAAGTGCATAGATCAAACTCACCTCGCACGCAGCTTTTTTAGCCTACTATTGTTAATTAACTCCCTCCATTAAGGCTGTCAGGTTGTGTGCCTCCCATGCTCGGCTAAACTTAACCAATCATGTTTTGTTGTATTTAGGGTTTTGCCTGAATCTATCTATAAAAGTGATATTCTAAACTAGGATTTATTCAAACACGTGCATTACTAAGAGGATTTTTCTTCAAATCGTATTTCCTGACAGTCTCGACTGTGGGTGTATATTTGCTATGCAATCGGCCCCAGTAGGTGCTGCTGCTGCCAGGAGAACTCTGCTGTGGCTGCAGAGTAAATTACCAACCAAATGAGTATAGGCTAGTTAGCAGGGCAGGTGGTTGCTTAGTCAGATGTCTTGCAGGGAATCTGCTTGTGTCGAGAGAGAAAAGAGATAATGCTGCCATGTTCGTGACACATTGCTTGGAAAAAGTTAACGGGTAGTCACCGCTAAATGTAGTAACGTAGCAGTTCTGTTTGTTTTGTTTTTAGTAGCTATGTCTAGCTAACGCGGAAGGCGTCTCCACATCCAGTCAATGGTTAGCATAACGGTTGTACTACTGCAGACCTCTTAAAAGGCATTTCCTCTCGAGTAAAGGATGTCTAAACGGCTAAGAAACACAGAAGTCTGCGCAGACTGCAGTGTTCCAGGTAAGGAAATCCACATTGCATGCATTTAGCTGGCCGCGGTCATTTATCTGCTGACATTTGGTTCTTCAATCGATAAAGCTGGATTAAATCAGATTAAAAGTGCTACTCTGCACAGAGTAGTCGATGCATTCGGTCTGCTCTATTTTCCACCGGGCAAGTTGATGCAAGTGCTGTTGAGCAACGTTGTGATTCCATAGCAGAGGTTCAATGCCGTGTTTCTTGGTTTAATAAAACACTGAGTGAGGATGTGTCAGTTTTGTGACAGCACGACTGCAAGGGTAGCTTTTTTAATTAACTTGATTTTGAATATGACAGTTATAAGTTTAATATTAAAGTACTGTAGGCTCTCTGACATTTCTGGTGTTCATTAAAGATGATTGCGTCACTCATAAAAAAAAGTCAGTGCATATGACATCCTGTGCCACTGAGCTGATGAGGCATGACAGCATGTAAATCCTTTGCCATTCTGATCATTGGTGTCTGTAGTGGTTGGAAGCAGATTACTTCTTCTCAGTACAAATACTTACTAATTACCAGATTTCTTCTCCAAAATGTCTCAACCTAAATCTAACTCTACTTTATGACATCAGGAAAATACCAACATGTTCAAAACACATTGCAGGTCATAGATAACATTTTATAATGCCTCTACAGTCAAATATTTCCTTTGAAGCCAAACCAACAATTGCTGCATGGTGTCTCAGATGCTTTGAAATGTCCCATTTACGGTATAAAGAAATGACGTGATGTTTTTCAGCAAGCACAGGAAGCAAAACAGGATGCAGAAAGAATTGGCCGCAAACTCTCAATGCAAATTTTTTTCTAATTGTGGCGCCATCGAGTTTTTCCTCTGTGTTATACTGTTACAAAGTAACTTAAAGTGTTATTTTTCCGCTTGAGATTATCTTTACTTGATGATCGCTCGATGGTAATCAAGAAAAGTCACAAGTATTTAAAGTATTTGGTAACTCTTCCTACAGATTAGTTAACCCTGAGGTCTCCACAGCAGCTGGCCCGAACTTCCCCACCATATGGCTGGTACCAGTTGTTGGGTGGAAATATTTTTAGAGGTTCAAGATGTGGCATTAAATTTAGCAGCACTCGTTGAGGAAAGCATAAAGATGACATGTCAGCAGGTCTTAGTGGAGAGCTGTTAAGTGGAGATTTTGAAAACTAAGGACCAGGAGACAAAATCTGACCGGCACCCCCTGCAGCTGTTACTCCTACACCTCAGCTGTCTGTAACACATTTACAGTCTCCCATGTCCATCCTGTCACAGTGCCAGACGCCAAATCTGCTTAGCAGTTCACTGGCAGTATAAGGGTCAAATAAGTTTACAGTTCTTGTGATCTGGGGGTGTTTTGTGTCAGAAAGCGTCTCCCAGCCGACAGAATACACAACTTTGTGGCATTTGCAGAAGATGAAGTGTGCTAAATGGGTAAAGGTTAGGTACACGTATTTTGTCCGCCGTCTATACTACACTATTTCTAACACCGTGCATTACTTGATTGTGCAGCTTTAAACATGACTGATTTACTTTACACTTTTCTAAAGAGGAAGCTGCTTTTTTAGAAGGTGCTTCCATCTACATGCGCTACATCTCACTTCCTTTTTACACAATACAGGGCTTCATCTAAATGTTCTGTCAGAAGGCTTCATAGTGGTGCCCTCTGCATCATCTGCAATTTGTTTTCATTTTTAGGCAGAAAGATTTGTCTCCAGAGGTCTCTGGAAGTCTTCTCAAGGCATTTTGTTTTTAAAGTTTGAATAATGAATGTTGGGTTTTTGAAATCTGAAACACATGTAGATCTACATTTGATCATGTAGATATTTAAAGTAGGTCGAAATATGCATAATGTTTTAGAGGCCCCAGTAATTTTCCTAAACTAGCAGGACACAATGTTTTAGCAATTGTTTAGGTATGAAGCCTACCTTTCATGAGTGCTAAATTTGTGCTTTGTAATATTTTGGTAGCAAAGCAGTGTATGTTAAGTTGAAAACCGTGTAGTATAAAAGTGAGAGTAACTAATTTATTTATAGTCTTTTTGGGGACCAATCAGGGTTTATAACACAGAGATAAGTTAAAAGACTTTGACTGAAAACACTTTGTTAAGGAAATCAATAAAGTGATTCATTATTTAAAGATTTGTTGATGGAAACAGAAGTTTAGATTATTTGTGTGTTTAAACCACGCAGTTTGGCCACAGTGTGGATAACAATAAGCTGAATGTAAAAAGTGGTGCATCGGTGATTTGAATACTATGAGGAGAAAGAGAGATGACTTGTGAGTCTGAGCGGCTTTATCCTGAGCAGTGGCTCAGGCGGCAGAGCAGGCTGTCCATTGACTGAAAGGTTGGCAGTACAAATCCTGCTCCCAGTCCATGTGGTGTTGCTGGGCACTTAACCCAACTTACCCAGTGTTTGCATAATCCAAATGTAAGTTACTTTAGATAAAAGTGCCTGTTAAATGACTGTAGAACAGAAGATTAAGAACCTTACCTTTCACCGTTGACAGATAGCTAAAGCAGATCTCATATATATCACAGCTGAGGGATGTGGAGTCGTACTTACTATTCAAATGAAATGTTTCTAATATTGATTTCATGTTCTCTCCTTCTCAGAACCTCGCTGGGCCTCGGTAAATAGGGGCGTGTTGATTTGTGACGAGTGCTGCAGCGTGCATCGAAGCCTGGGCAGACACAGTTCCCAAGTCCGTCACTTGACACACACACCATGGCCTCCTACACAGCTGCAGGTTAATGACCCTCCTGCAGAAGTCATTCCTACTCATGTTCAGCATGCTTGTGTTTTCTGTGAGCTATGCAATTGTGGCTTCTTTTTCTTTTTATGTTGTAGCTTTTGTTGGTTCAAAGAGGAACCGTGTGACTATTTGTTGTATCTCTAGCGCTGCAGTTTTTAATTGAGTAAAAGATAAATGTTGACTCGCTGCTGTGTAAAGTATCCTTGTGATCTGATGTGTGTCCATTTGGCTCAGATAAAGCAACTGTTGTTCTGGATGTGTGTTGATGACAGATGGTGAGCTTTCTGCAGTCCATATCGATGGGGTACATCACACCTTTTTTTCTTTTTTTCTCTGAATTTAACCTAGATGGTTCAGACATTATACAGCAACGGTGCAAATTCAATATGGGAGCACTCGCTTTTGGACCCTACATCTGTGATGAGTGGGAAACGCAAGGCCAACCCTCAGGACAAACTTCAGTGAGTCACAACTCCGAGACTTTTTCAATATTTTTTCCTAAATGTTATTTTATACACATCTAATAACACAAAAAATGTGATATGTGATATCTGCCCTTTGCTAATGTATGCTTGTTGGATTTTTTCCTTTTGTTTAATATTTATGTTTCTAAAAGCCCAAGCAAATCAGATTTTATAAGAGCCAAATATCAAATGCTGGCATTTGTCCATCGCATGCCGTGCCGGGAGGACGATAGCTCTACGGCAAAAGATTTAAGCAAGGTGAGGAGGGACACACGCTCACAGTGGCTACAGAAAAACTGCAACTTGCTTCATGATACTTTGTTTTTGCAGATTATAGTAAATTCTCTCTCTCTCTCTCTCTCTTCAGCAACTTCACTCGAGCGTACGCACTGGTAATCTTGAGACATGCTTGAGGCTGCTATCGCTGGGAGCACAAGCTAATTTTTTTCATCCTGTAAGACTGTGACTCCATTTTCATAACCATCATTTTTATCGCACACGTTCATTTTCCTCCATCGGTTGTAGCTTATATTGATTAATCACTGTCTCCTCCAGGAAAAGGGAAACACTCCACTGCATGTAGCTGCAAAGGCAGGACAAGTATCTCAGGCTGAGTTGTTAACTGTTTATGGGGCAGATCCCGGAGCTCCAGACAGCAATGGCAAAACTCCGATTGACTATGCAAGGTACAGTGAACCTCCTTACTTATGTTTAGTAGATGAAATTTTTGTCCTATAAGCTCGTCGTTTGGAGTTGTAGAATATATTGTGATTGTGTATTTTCAGAGAAGCTGGCCAGCATGACCTGGCAGATAGACTGGTGGAGATTCAGCATGAACTCACTGACCGACTGGCTTTTTACTTGTGTGGGAGAAAACCAGGTAGAGTCAGAGGAATCTGTAATTGTGTGTGTGTGTGTGTGTGTGTGTGTGTGTTTGTGGCTAAACTGGAGTAAGATGTAATTACACACTTTGCACTATTAGCAAATGACCTGATGGTAAATTGTGAATTCTCCTTGCTTGTAAATTATGCTCAACAGAATTTTCTCCATGTATTTTATATATGAACGATGAATCCTGGACTTTTTCTTGTTCTTTCAGATCATAAAAGTGGCCAGCATTTCATTGTTCCACAAATGGCTGACAGGTGAGAAAGCAGAAGCTGTAAAGTTAGAATGACAGTGTTCGTGTTTTTGGTTTAAGTTCATCTGAGCCAACTTGGTGAGCGCAGCCAGGCGGTCAGTCTTCTGCTCTGAGGCTTGTGCTGACTCACTCTCTGCAGTATCTGTTATCTGTTTTAGAGGAAATGGACCCAGTGAGGTAGCCGACTTTACCACAACCCAGATAATTGAAGCACATAATCAGATTATGTTGGATGACCACAACTATCAGTTCCAGTCTGAAGGATGTTGGATCAGAAAGCTGGACTTTAAAACATTTATTGTTTTTGTTTTTCAATTTGAATAATACATGATTGTTTTTTTTAATGCTGTCTTTTGATGGATCAGAAATGTGTAAGTATAAGTCTAGGTGATACCTAGGAAATATGCTGATTACAAGAAACATACATTTTTATATGTTAATGACATTTTTTTTTCTCTTTGTAGCAGTGCAGATTTGTCTGATCTTGCAAAAGCAGCAAAGAGGAAACTGCAGTCTGTAAGTAACTGGTTACATTTAAGAGATTTCGTTGTTTTCTTCTTGACTTTAATATTAGTGTGGCTTTTGATCTTCATGCAGCTCAGTAATCATTTGTTTGAGGAGCTGGCCATGGATGTGTATGATGAAGTGGACAGACGAGAAACTGATGCAGGTAGAGTAAAAGTGGCTTTCTTTCCTCTTCCATGGCATGTCCTCGCCGGGACGCTTTAAAACCTCAACTTATATAATAGGTACACTGAAACCTTTTATTATCGCTGATGTCATTCTGATTTCATTTTTTGCAGTGTGGTTGGCCACACAGAATCACAGCACCCTGGTGACCGAGACGACTGTGGTTCCTTTTCTTCCTGTGAATCCCGAGTATTCATCAACACGAAACCAGGTAAGTCAGCTGTACAAACGCCCTGTGTAAACATCGCTTCCTTCTGCACGTACAGGTACTACTCAAAAATTAGAATATGCTGGAAAAGTTCTTTTATTCAGGCAGTCCAACATAAAAGCTGAAACCAATACATTTTATACAACTTAACATCACAGATGAAATGCAAGTATATAGACAAATTGTATCTAAATCAATATATTTCAGCTTTTATTTGTGTATATTTTGCCGATAAGCTTTAGTAACCTCAAATTAAAGACTCAGACAATTAAAATATTGCTAGAAATCAATAAAAAAATGGAAATTAAATACAAAAATGTCAGGCCTCTAAAGGTAAACTCTTGTACTCAGTACATAAATGTATTGGTTTTAACTTTAATGTTGAATTGCCTCAATAAAACAACTTTTCCAGCATATTCTAATTTTCCCAGTAGCACCTGTATTTGCTTTAAAACTGAATACTACTGATATGAGACTGTTTTCCTATTCAGGGGCGACAAAAGCTTGCAAGATTTAATGCACATGAATTTGCAACTTTGGTAATTGACATATTAAGCGATGCTAAGCGCAGACAACAAGGAAATACAGCAGTCAGTCCCAAAGGTTGGTATTTTTCTCTTACTTTATTCCACAATCCCCACTGGCACTGATAACAATTGCACTTTATGATCATTCCAGACAACGTTGAACTAATACTGAAGAACATGCCTGTTAGACAATGTAGTGATAGCCAGGACAATGACCAGCCGGACTATGACAGTGTAGCATCCGATGAGGATACTGATCAAGAGCTCCCCTCGGGCAAAGGAGACAGGACCAAGGTATGTTACCATTAGTTTCACATATCATAAGCTCCAATGACACATTTGCTTTGCACCTTATTTTTAACTCCTCTCCCCAACAGAGCCTGGACTCTGACCTGTCCGACGGGCCCATAACTATGCATGAATACATTGAAGTGAAGAATGCACTCTCTGCTTCTGAAGCCAAAATCCAGCAGCTCATGAAAGCCAACAGCAGTCTGAACGATGAGCTGAGACTGATGCAGAAAAAGGTATCCTCTGCGCTCCACCAATAAGATCACTAACACCGGGGGCCAGACTGCGATGGGAGGGGAGGGGGGGACGCACAGTGGTCAGCAGGGCACTTGTCCTGCCCAGTGTGATCACTCTTGGATGCCCAGCCTGCGGCTTGCAGAGAGGGCCGAGCCGATGTGCATGTTAACTTTGAATGAAACTGGAGTTTTGATAATGTTGTTTTTGTTCTGTTTGTTTTTAAGAACTAGAAATGCATCCTTGCTCCATGTAACAAAGAGTTTAGTCACTTTTTTTTTGTACAATGTAAATTAGAGTAAGGCCATCTGTTACTAACAAGCATGTTCTCAAAAAAAGCATGACATATTTGACTGGTTTTTCTTTTTTTGCATTATATATAATGACTAACTGAAATTGTATGTGTGTGTGTATTGCTTCATCACATATATTGTTTGTTTATTGCACAGAATGTCTTTTGGATGATTTATAGCTGTTTTTTTCTTAGTTGTGTGTATTTATTGTTTTGCACATTTTGGTGTTCACATTTTACAAAAAGATACTCAAACTTATCCGGTTAATAACTACTACAGTTCAATTATTTATTTTTAAAGTGTTATAAAGATTTTCTGGATGTCCATGTCCCATAGTCAAGTAATTATGTGTAGGATGTATAACCAGCATGACATGCAGTGTGTTATGACACGTGTTTAATTAATTACAAAAGAACATTTCAAAGGTCACATAACCCATAAATACCAATTAGTGAACATTTCATAGAGCTTAGCCTTCAGTGTAATCGGAGGCTTTATCATACAGTGGTGGAAAACAGTTTTCGGACACCCCATGCATTTGGGAATTATCTAATCCAGTTCAATCCATTTTCTCTAAGTGCACTTAAAACAAAAGCATTGTACCAAAGAGCTGTACATTATAAACAAGAGATAAGAAAGATTGGGCGCAGTAAAATAAAGCTACAATAAAACATTAAACACATAATCACATATATGTTTAAAATAGTGAATTAGGTCTTCAAATGCAATTTCTTTAGTACAGTCACAGCAAAAATACTAAGCAAAACCTGAAAAAAGCCATTACGTCTTTTTTTATTTGAAGACATTTATGATGATTACATTTCTAAGCGTTTCCGAAAACCTTTTTTTCACCAGATCATATTTAGAAGTTAGTAACTAAATCCTTCAACATTCCCTCCTCTACAAATCAAACACCTCCCACTTTCCTGTTGAATGCAACTAGTTGCATTATTCTGGGTCAGTTTTTACTTTTCCTGAACACCTTTTTTTCTTGATTCTTAAGTGCACCTGTCTACTGTAGCTCCGACTTTGTGCAGCCATCTTTTGCTTGCTTATTACTTGCTTTGCATTTTTAGACCAAGATTTAAAAAAAAGTGACCTCTGATATTCATGATATTCATGTGATGTTAGCCAAATCAAACAAGACCTGATTTTAATTCATTTGTCATAGTGCTGATTGACGACAACAAATTGTAACATTTTTATTAGCAATAGAACGACTAAGATATGAATGTTTTTTACATTACATTACTGAAGCAGCTTCAGGCTAGTTATATTGATAGCATGATGGAAAAAGAGAAGTTTTCATATATCATCATATCATCAAAATGTTTTATCTCTGCCAAACTAAAACCTGGGCAGGGTTAATGTAAGTACTATTTCCAGGCTCACTGTTGTAGTGTAACCAGTGGCTATTCATAGAAACAGGATGCTAAAGAATGGAGCAGAACAGGACACAAAGCTTGCTTTGCTGAGAGCACCTCTTAGTGTGTTGCTGACCGTCTCTTCCAGCTGCAATCTCTGCAAAGCGAGAACACCTCTCTCAGGCGGCAGGTCACACCCAATATCTATCAGATTCCCAGCGGTACAGAATACCCCGACCCTTCCAGCCCCTCAGCCCTGAAACGCCGGCAATCTGCGTGGGCCAGTCGGCCCATGTCTATGTATGAGACCGGCTCAGGCCTGAAGCCCTATCTCCCCAAAGGGGAAACTCCCTACCCAGAGGAGGGTAACCCCACCCTGCAACCCTTCTCACCTCATGTAAGTAAGACCTGTTCCCTGCTCTCCGTTTCAATTTCCACTGCCTTGTTTCCACAACTTTTCCTCTTCACCTAATCTGCAATTCATTTCTTCTCCTTTTTTTTTTACCTTAATTACCTCAATCCCTTTTTTCTTTATTTTTATTTTTTTTTTACTGCATATTAGAATCATTAAAAAGTCACAATACTTTGTGTCATATGACTGAGTTGCATTCAGTTGTTTTCACTTTAGAAGCATTGATACATTATCTGCATGTATGTGGTGTTAGACAAAAGTAGTGGAAGCAAGAAGATGCTGTTATGACCATCACCTTTCAAGGTTTGTACTGTGTTTTATGTTGATGAAGCATTAAAACTACCATACAAGCACTCTGTGTTTTTTAATGCATGACACATTCACTGTCACTCCTCATCGGTCTTCTTTTCCATTTACACAATGATGAAATGGCGAAATATGAACCTATGGATGAAAGTTTTCTGCTGCTCTTCTAAGTAAAAAGGTTGAGAAGTTAGCACTCAAGGAATAAATGCTGGAGAATTATCAATACAAACAACATATTCCAAGTTCGCCCTTTGTAAATGCTTTTTTTGAAGGTTTATTCCACAGACATTTTCCTTCAACTTCATTAATGATAAACTACATTCATTTTTTGTCTGCAGAAATGTTATTTTTATCAATAAATTTCTTTTATTTTATATATTCAAAATATGGTTTGAACCCTGTTTTTAGACGGAAAGGGGCACTTTTGTGACATCTTCATCCCTCCCCTCATTTCCATCCACCCTGTCTTGGTCGAAGGACGACAGTTCACCAAAGGTTAAGTACACCCACGTGGTCGGCATCTTGTGGGATGCAGCGAGTCCTCTTGGAGCCCGGATCTACCTGTTCCTCCTCTCTCACCTTCCTCTGCTCTCCTGCTCTTTATCTGCTCTGCTGCATGAGCCGAACCTCCGCTGGCTGGCCCCACTTTCATCAGCATAATCTTCACGGTTGAAGAGTTGAATTGGTGTGATTCTTGTTATGACATCTCTGCGTGACTGCTAGAGGTTGAGCATAAAGCTGTGATGCAGCTTCTGCCGGTTTTTGCACTCTTTGCTCTTCAGACACTTGTCAAGCAGATGATGTTGAAAATGTGTCGGTGAGTCAAAGTAAGTTTAAGGAATTTCTGTTATTTAAAAAATAAACTTGACCCAAAGGAAGTCAATTTTGAGATGAACATTTTAACTGTTTTCACTTGGTTGTTTTCCTTTTATTCCACAAATGACAAATCTTTTAACAAATTACCCTATTACTCTCACTTCCTTAGCCAAACACGTGAATGGGTTGAAGTTTGAGATATGAATCATCTCTTCAGGCAAAACAGTGATTTAACTAAAGATGTATGAGCAGATCAGCACTTCGTGAGGCAAGTTATGTCTAGTTTCCACGGCATGCAGGAATCTGGTCTGTACGAAGGCATTGGCAGTGTCTGAATGTGTACAGCTGGCCCATGAAACACCAGTGTGCTCTCTGCTGCTTTTCTTTTTAAGTAGCCTGATGTTAAATCAAAGTTGCAGAGAGACCAGTGTAAAGAAGGCGTATTACTACTATATTTCCCGTTTTGTCAAACTCATCCATGAAATGATGTAAACCATGACTACTTCCTGTAATAATGATGCTTTGGGGGTTTGCCTGTCGTTGATTTAAAGACATTTCATGCCAAAAAAGTAAAAAGTTGGGTTTTGTTTCACCTTTTTGAGCTGTCACAAGTCTTTTTTCACTTCCAAATATATCAAATTTGCATAAAATATTTTGTCAGATGACCAACATAAACTGGATGGAGCAGGTTCTAGTCAAATGACAGCAGGTTAACAGTAACATGTCATATCGATGGGAACAAACAATCTGAACTTTGCCTACTAATCCTGCATTCAGTTCTTGAAATGACCTGCTCTGGCTTCGCTGCTTTGTTGGCTTGTTTTATTCAGTCATCTCCATTGTTTTTAACTTTTCTGTGATCAACTCTTGCATTGTTGCACCTGCCCCCATAAACAAATCAGTATATTAATAGGAAAATTACATATTTGTTCTTGCATATAAATTGGACATTTAGCTAGAATTTGGCTGTTCCTGTACTGGGAATTCTTACCCAACGTTGGCTGTTTTGTCATCATTCTTTCCTTCAGGCTTCAAAGTTAGAGAAGCAAAGCAGCATGCCAGAAAGTGACTATGACAACACCTTCATCAACTCTGAGATGGATGATTCAGGGTGAGAAGAACGACGAATCAAAATCTGACTCTTGAATATATCAGAGGCCTTATGTACAGTTTTTAATTATTGAAAAGCTCAAATCTGGTGTTTTAACAGTAGGCCTGATTTCCGCTCCAGTTTCTGCAGAAGAGGGAGGCTGAGGAGCAGTGGTTGGATGGGAGAGGGTAGCTCCATCCCAGAGCTGGATGATCTAGAGGTTGAGTCAGATCCCACACTCCCCAGCACAGAGGACGTGATCCGCAAAACTGAGCAGATCACTAAAAATATTCAGGAGCTCTTGCGAGCTGCACAGGAGAACAAACACGAAAGGTCAGACTCTTTCCTTTTCTTAGCATTTGTACTAGAGTTTTAGTCGCTTTCATTTCCAACCTAAGTTCCTCTTGCATTGATCATTTTCCGTTATGATTATGAGGTATGTCATTTCCTCCTTTTTTGTTTACCTTCACTCTTCCTCCTCATTCTACTTTCAACATCCTCTGCTGTCATGTTGTTTTGGTTTCCCCATCCTCCGCCCCTCCGAGCAGGCCGTGCGAGCGTGAAGGTGTGCGGCGGCTCAGGCACAGCCTGGGATGTTTCAGCACTCTGGTGCCCTGGGCCGAGAAGGCCCCCTCTCCCCTCCAGCCGCTTAGCCTCCGGTCCCCCGATCCCTCCTCCTGGTACTCTGCCTCCCAGGCAGAAGTTTTATATTCCTCTCCCTGCCATGGTTTTTCTTCTCTCTCACCTGTTAACAACCATGCTACTGCATGATTTTTTACTTTTCATTTAACTTTCCTTAACCCTATGAAGCCAAATGTATCATATTTGATAGGGATGGGCATAATTAATCGGCAATCGATTATTCGATCATTAAGATCTTAATCGATTAAATGATCTTTTAATCGATTAATCAAATGCATCCTTAGACTGGTGCTGAAATTGTATGTAAGCGCACGTTTTCCAGTGTAACCAGTCAATGAATCCCATTTAACTGCAACAAGGGTCGTTCATCTTGTAATAAAAATCAAAATAAGGAAACACACCAGGTTTTTTTTCTATTACACTTTGATTAAAATAAAGGTTATAAACATTTAATTTAAATACAGAAATATTAATGATTAATCGATGATCGATTGTTAATTGTCGTGACAATCGATTAAGAGAATTTAATTGAATGTCCATCCCAAATGTTTGATATATATGTTTCTGAGACATTTTGCATCACTTTATGGTAAAAACTTTCCTCAGAACTCTGCAGAATACAATATGAAACTTTTATTCTGCCCCCTAATGGATGCCAGGAAGTAGAAGACTGAACTATATTTATCTTGACTTGTCACATGGTAATGAATGGTGGATCACCCCCCCCCCCCCCCCCAATTTTTTTATTTTCTTACACATTTTGTTAAAGTGCAAAATAAGTACTAAAATTAGACTTTTTCACCAGTTTTTCCTGTTTTGGGCTTTAGAGGGTTAAGTTCTGAATGGGTGAGCTAAATCTATGCAACAGTTTATGTAATGAAAGGTGTGTTTGACATTTCAGCTCAAAGTATGTAAAATAGCATGTTTCTGAAGTTGGAGACGGTGATGCATGGTTTGTAGTGAATACTACATATTTACTCAATTTACCAAAATGAGTGTCTCTTAATAGGTGCCTTTTATTTTCAGAATTTAAATATTTCTTTTTGTCGGTATATTTATGAATGTTGATTTATCATTTTTTACATTGAGCTTATCTTTAAATCCTTTCTCCGTACAGCTTCATACCCTGCTCAGAAAGAATACATGTGGCTGTAACAGAGATGGCTGCTCTATTTCCTATGGTTTGTAAATTATCTATTTTACTTGGTGAGGATTTGACTATTTTTTGTGATGTAATATAAACTCAAATAGACCATCTCTTTGCTCCCACCTTAAGGAAGATGCACAGAAACATTTAGTTGATTTGACGCTGTTTATTTGTACCTCAACAGAAGCCACGCTCTGAGACTGTGAGAGGCGCGCTGCGTTTGCTGACCTCCAGCGCGTGCCGCCTTCAGAGCGAGTGCCGGAAGGCCATGCCTTCAAACGGCTGCACAGGACCGGACATGCAGCTTGTCACCCAGCAGGTCATCCAGTGCGCTTATGACATCGCCAAGGCCGCCAAGCAGCTTGTCACCATCACAACAAAGGAGAATACCAACTAAACAGCACTTACAGCGGCGTGAAGCCGTCAGCATCTCAGTTTTTATTTTATACGTATTTCAATCTTTTTTTTTTTTTGTACTTGTGATATTTGCATGCATTGTTTGCTTTTTAAAAAATTTATAAATAATTTTGACATTATTTAAAGGCAAGATTTAACAAATACTTGTATCAAGGGTATATTAAGTTGTTATGGAAGCACAATTTCTCTTGAAATAAAACAAAACTTCCAGGAGGTCTGTTTGTAAGTTACTCCAAAAATAAAAAGTCGTTAGAAAATGTTTTTAGTCTGTCCACAGTAGTAACAATTAGAACTAAGAAAAATAATTTAGCACGGCAACCACTATGATAAAAAATATGACCCGTCCAAAACCACACATGGATGCTACATGAATTGTCACTGATGTTTTACAAAAATAGCTTCTCATTTATTGCATCACCATACCATTACAATTGATATTCAAGACAAATTATTTAATTTACTTCCATCAAGTGTTGGACTTGTCAATGCACACTTTGTAGCTTTGCAATACTAATGTTTGCCACAGTAAACTATTTATATGTTCTGTCCCGTCCAAATGTAACCCTGTCTGCACTGCACTAATTACAGCTATTTATGTGTTCTCCTCCAGTCAGTGAAAGCAAGTAAGACTTGTTCAGGGTCCAAGCTATTTCTTACCAGCACTAAGATATTGTTGCTTTAAGTTATTATAATTTTGTGTATTTTGAAAAGGTTCCAGATTGCACAGTATGCAGCTGCCATTTCATTGTTGGTGGTGTTGAAACATTAGAGCTAATAGCCATACTGAATGTATGTCCGAGTGTTGTGTGCTATGTTCTGTTGCTGCTAGTTTTGTATTTCAGTGTTTCAATGGGATGAAACTCGCTCTGTTTTCTGTATTACCGAGGAACCCAACATTTATCTTTAAGTGTTTTCAGGTTTCACTTTGAGATCTGTTCCAAGCAATGTCCCTCTCTGTGCTCGGCTGGAGTGCAGGGATGTAGGCCTATGTGATGCAGATGTTCAGCTGCACTTGAAAAAGGTTATTATTTTCTAAATAAACTTAATTTATCAACAAAACCATTGGTTGTTTGATAAATTTTATGGTTATAGAGTTCCACTTTTCAAAGCACTGATGAAGGAATATTCCATTAATTTGATTGTTTGAATTTTATTTTTAAAGTCTACAACACAGAATTAAAAAAATCTGTCTTCGAACAATTCTAAAAGTGCAAAAATAAACAAATTTAAAAATACACAAACATTAGAACATGAGCATGACACAATACATTTTCTGCATATCCTTCATTCACCATTTCAAAAGGTACCAAAGAAAAGGGTCTTTTTTTTTTTTTTTTAAATCTGCCTTTAGGCAGTAAATACCCCTTTTACTAGAAGAGTTTGTGTTTCTGTTCATTCTCACCACTGTCACCATGGAGACAATCCTTTACAATGATGACTCCAGAGGTAAAATAAAAGCTTTTAGTTCTTTCCTAGTGCAAAAAAGCTATTTAAACTTTACAGACAACATGCTTTCAGTAGTGTGAGATTGTCAAAAGGACACCTACGGATGGGGTCTTTTCCTTTTTACTGTGCCTCTACTCAAAGGCCAGAGTATGTCAGAAAAGATCCTTTGGACTTGATGAGCTTTGGATTCAGAGTAAAGTTTGTCCCCCGTTGGTCACACATGGATGAGGTGATGTCATAAGGACTGGTTATTGGATGGGTTGGTTTGCATGAGGATATGGGGGAATATGAATTTACAGTTCAAAGGCCATTTCAAAATGTTAAAAATATCCCAGAATTCATTTGGCGTTTAATCTCAAAGGTTGGTCATGTCCAGGCTGATCGTGGCCGGCCACGAATCTGAAAGAAAAGTTTTAAGCATATTTAATTAGTGTTTTAGAACTTTGAAGCAGCTTAAATGTCATATTCTACCTTTTCACGGTATCCTTTCTCAGCCATTCTCTGCATCTCGAGCCTCAGCTCTTCCTCCTGGACTCTAAGAGCTTCCCTCTCTTCTTCTTCTTTCTGTGCCATCCTGCTCTGCTCCTCCAGCTGCTCTTGGCGTTGCTGCTCCACCTGCATTGATCGCACAAATAACTTCAGGATTGCTCTATTAAAAGCTAAAACGACCACAAATCTTGGTCAGTTTGCACCAACCTGAGCCTTTATCTCTTGCATTCTGGCTGTCCGTCGGCCTTCTTCCCGCTCCTTCTCCTGACGCCTGAGTTTCCTCTCACACTCCAGCTCCTGAATCAGCTCTTCTCGTCTCTTCAGGGATTCCTCCTGGGCCTCCCGGTTCTTGTGCATTTGCAGGTCCAGCTGCTGCTGTCTCCCTGCAAGCACCTTACAGAGAAAGACGGGTATGTTTTGGTTCATTTATCCTTTTTTCCCCCCACTCGAAATATCAAAGCTATTCAAAACAGATTTACCTCATGCATGAGCCGTTCTCTGGCTTTTCTCTCCTTCTCCCATTGAGCCTCTCGTTTCTCCCATTCACGTTGAGCGTCTTCTCTAAAATGTAAAAGTTACACTGGTTTGCATTTGAGGTGCAGGAGAACTCCCTTCTTTTTTTCTATTACTTTACTTTTGGTTTTTGATTTTCTCTTACAAGGTGCAAGGTTACAATTTTTGTTACAAGGTAATATTAACTGAATTTACACTGACAGGACAAATACAACGAATAATAATAATGACAAAAAAAAAGAGGAAGAAAACAACAAAAATAAATACAATGTTCATAACATGTGAAAAATTACAGGTGAAGTCCCTTCTGAGTTAACACTGAATGTTGGTGCTCACCTGTGTAGGATGTCCATCTCAGCTTCTCTCTCCTGCTCCAGCTGAAGCTGCTCTTCAATCACACGTTTCATCCAGGCGGCATCGGCCACCGCTCTTTCCCTCCGTGCCGTCTCCAGCCTCCTGTCATCCTGCTCCCCTTCCAGCAAAGCTGCCAGGATCTTACGATCGGCTTCCTGGTGTTTATGCAGGATTATAAAGGGGGAAAAAAATCAAGAAAAATGGATTATGTCTAGAAAAGTACTTTGTAAGTGACGTGGAGTTACCAGTTCTTCCTGCACTTGCTGGGCTCTCCGCTTCAGCTGAGCTCGATATTGATGAATTAAGAAATGCCTGGTGGAACACAAATGCAATGAATCCAACACCTCAAAAGCATTGCAGACTTCTGATTGGTCATCTGTGAAAAGAGCTCCCCTCTACCTCATTTTAGACTTCTTTTGCCTCTCCTCCAAATTCCTCCTCTGCTCTTCTATCTTGTCTAGCTCCCACTGCTGGACCAGCAGGGCCTCCTGCTCCTTTTTTAGACGGGTGGCCTGAAAGAATACAAGCATACGGCTACAATCTCTGAACCATTTTTCTCACAGGACAGTTTGCAGAGGATCCAAATACCTCCGCCTCTCTCAGCTTCAGCTCCTCCATTTGGTTGCGAAGATCCTGCCCTCTCTTACACTCCTCTTCTCTCTTCTTCTCCTCGGCTTGCCTCATCCTCTCCAGAGCCTCCTTTCGAGTTCTCTCATACTCATTTTCAAATCGCCTCGTCTGCTCTTGTTCAGCGACGCCCTTCTGCATGTTTGCAAACATGAGTCCCAGCAGGTGTCAAAACTTTCTTAATTACGTATTATGTCAAGGGGATTAACCAGACTAGAGTTCAGACTCAAGTCTGTGCTCACAGAACACCATTTAATTAAAAATAAATGAGCTGCATTTTTAATTGGTCATTTTAAGGACTGGTTGCAATTTTAAGGTCAGGTTGGTTCGATGTATTATTACTGGTTTAAAGTAGGTGGAGTTTCTTAAAAATTTAGTTTTTTCTAACATTAAAACGAGAAGAATTTGAGCTGTTTTATCAGACAGCGGGGAAGATTGTCCTACCTGCTTCTTCTCAGATATCTGGTCCTGCCACTGGCTGACAACATGATCTTTATGTAATGCTGACTCGACCTGCAGACAGAGAAAAAGAGTGAGTTGTGACACGGATACTGATGAACCTGACCCGAAGTGGAAGGGATACCAGAGCATTTTATTCCTTAAGAAAAACACAGGACACAGGGTTATCAGAAAGTCATGGAACGTGTGCCTCACAAGCGCTATAAGATTCCAGATCAAATGGACATCTGGACAAAAAGTGTCCGTTATCTCCACTTGCTGGGCTCTTCAGAAATGTGGGATGGTTACCAGATACCTGAAGCCATTAATCACATCATCGCTTTAGGGTACTTTTCGTCGCTTTTGCATCAATTGTTAAAAGCAGTCTACCTCTCGCAGGTCTGAGCTGTTTTTCTTCCAGTGCTCTCTCAGCAGCTCCTGTGCAAGCTAAGGGGAAAGAACAGATATTTATGTCTTACACTCTGACATGGCAGAACATCATGATCACCATTAATAAGGAAATATGTAACTACCTTCTTCCTTCTGTCCTCTCTTGCTGTATGAAGCTCCTCAGTTTTCTGAACTAACTGACCCACCAGCGTGCTCCTGTCAGGGACCACGTTCTTCAGCTCCACCTCAAGCCGGTTTCGCTCCTCTTGCAGCATGGCCCTGAGTCGATTTCTGCGCTGCTCCAGACTGGCCTTCTTTTCCTCCCTCAGTCTTTGGCTATGGTACGCTGACATACTGACAAAAAGGGAATAAATTTATTTTCGATAGATGCAATGGCATCTTTGTCTCATGATCAAACTGTTCAACACAGAAGGGTAACAAAGAAAATCAGAAATCCCTAAAGATCATAGTCATACTAGGTTTATTTTTACATTTACAAGCTCAAAAATCCTACTGCTTTGCAATCGTTTTGGTACAGTAGCTAAGGGGCAGAAATTCTGAAAGATGGACACCAACACTGAAAAAGAGGCAGTGACTTGCAGATATTTTTCTGAATGTTCATCAGTAAAATGATTAAAACTCGGTTTAATACTGAGTGTGCATACTGTATGGTCATTTTCTATTCATGTCAAAAATCATTTACTGTGTCAATGTCACACAATTAAAAAGCTGCAGAGGAATTCTATCCCTCAAACATAAACTGGAAATATCTTTACTTTTATGAAAGTCCTTGTAAAATATGTGACAGGTATATGAATTTACTGAGAGCAGCGGTTTTACAAATTATTGTCTCATTCAAATTTTGGAGGGGTTATTAGTAAGTTAGCACATAAAAGTTTTATTTAAGCAATCAAAATTAGAACTGTCAAAGTTAAATGCTTAACGCAGCTCAGAGTAGCCATTAATAATCAATAACATGAGGATGGACAGAGACAGGGGACATAATCAATACAAAGAAATCATTTGTGCTGCTGGTTTGACATCTTCACAGTTTAGTTTGAAAGACTAATGTGTTGTGAAATCACACAGTACAGGGGTTACCTCTGATCGTAGGAGTGTCGGGAGCTCAGCGCAGCGTGTGTCTGGCTGCGGGCTCTCTGCTCCCTGAAGTAGTGAGCATGAAGCTCCCACTGCTGCCGCCACCGAGCCTCCTGCTCCCGCTGCCGGGCGAGGTGCTCGGCTAGTCCGCCCGACCGACTGTGCGCACGGGATGATAGTGTCGGCAGAGCCATGGGTCTGAATCACAGACCACATATCAGACAGCGTCAGGAATAAACGGATTACTGGCTATTCAGTAATCTGGTAAATTTTCAAGGTAAAACAAGATTTAAGTGTATGAGTGGACCATAATCAAAGCAGTTCATACCAAAAAGTTAAATGTAAAACATGTGTTCGACGCTTAAAATTGAAAATTGAAGGGTTACAAAGACATTATATATTTCATAATATCATTACAGAGAGCAGTAGCAGCGCGTAACACTGCTGTTAAACGCCGCATGATCTGTCGGAAGATACATAAATAAGCAGTCAGCATCAAAAGATCATCTGCGGGTTAACTTATGAAGAGCCTGCAGCTTCTACATAACGATAAATATCTTACTTTCAGTTGTAAGATAGTTTGTCATTTCAGGTTTGCATTAAAAGATTATATTTATACGAACAAAACGAACCGAAATCCGTGTCTGCCTAGAAGCCGCCGTTTTCCTTAGTTACCGAGCGACACACTTCCTAGTTACT
>JAVQJG010242580.1:0-22825 GCA_036024015.1 Craterocephalus amniculus | reverse complement strand
CAATGAGTTACCTTAGTTTTTTTAAGTAGATTAAACTTACTTGGGTTTACAATGTAAGGTTTACTATTAATTTATTTATTTATCAATTTTTTTTGTTTTTTAATGGCGTCCTTAAAGTGTATTTTTTATTTTTGCTTTCTCTTAATCTCATGTTTATTTTTGGTTATGCTACATGCATAATGACAAACAAATTCGATGCTTATTTTGCTTGCAAATTCGAAATAAATCTCTCTAAATAACTATTTACAGCCTCAGAGGCTGTTTCCATCCCGTACTGCTCTACTGGAGCAGCCCAGTTGTCGTACCATGGACACAGGCAGGCTGTCAGGTTCATCATTGCGGCACCAGGTACGAATCTCTTAGCTTTTATCTCTAACATGTTAGGAATTTCTCTTTATATCAATTTCTGTTTGTCGTTTCTTGACTACGATCATCTTCGCCTTACAGGTTGTTTGATCACCTCTCCTGGTAGTAACCATGTCACTGCTGCTCAGCTCATCCTCAGTGGGGGAGAGGGCTACATCAATTTCAGAATTGGTAAGTTGATGAAGATATAATAATAATAATAATAATACATTTTATTTGGTAGCGCCTTTCAGGACACCCAAGGACACTTTACAGTACGAACAAAAAAAAACCACTGTGATGTGAAATTAGTCATTTCCATGTCACATGCTGGATCAGTAAAATAGTCCTCGTTACTCCATGGTGTTGTCAGTACTGTGTTTATTACATGCCTGACCACTGTGTTCATCATTTTTAGGGGATGATGCCAGTGATGATTCAGAAGAGGTGTCCCAGGCCTCACCACAGCGTTCGGAGCGCAGTCACATGATCATCTGGCAGAATCCGCCTCCCTCTGTGCCCAGCCCTGCGCTCTGATACCATTCATCTCAGGATGAGATAAAGACAACGTATAGAGCAGCAGAAGTGGAATCGGTGCGTTTGTGGAAATGAATAGGCCTGCTTCTCAATTTGACAACATTAAAAGCAACATCTAAAGATGTATGACTTCTGCTTTTTCACATTTGTTTACCTCATTTGTTTAGTACATCAGGATTATCATGATGGATGATGCCTCCCTGTGTGCCTTCATCTGATTTTTATACCAATGCTGTATCTGGTCAGTAAGTTACATGTTTCTGCCTGATGGACTTTTGCACTCATGAGAAATGAAATCTTACTGAATCAATTGCTAGTTCAGCAATATGCAGGAAGGAGTCACGTGTATAAACTGTGAACTGGAAACAGTTTTTTTTACTTTGCTCAGCTTAAACACAATCAGACACTTTATTATCTTCTAATGTCGCATTCAAACTGGTGATAAACTCTTTTGTGATGTGTATTACTGGAATTTCTGGTATTGACTCAAATTCTAGCACTCCTCTTTATCCGAAGAGCTATTGCAAAAACCTGCACGTTATAAATGTGTCTGCAGAGAAACGTCTCCAGTGACTATTAAATGGAAAAACTTCAATAGTTGTCTGTAGAAAATATTTATATGTTTGATATCTCTAGTTTTCATGGAATTCTTGCACAATTTCATGTGTTTCAAGTTAAAATTAAATTTCAGACAGTGTAAAATAAGTGTCCTTATTCAGTATTTCTGTGCAGTTAAAAAATTGTGCATATGTTTTGATGTCATAGCAACTCCATATTCTTGAAAAAAAAAACCTGAGTATGGGTTCTTAATAAAACATGCACATATATGATTGACGGTAAAATGCCTTCTGTTGTTTCTGCAACACATTTCATCCTGTCACTGTCTTCATTTGGTGCATCAATACAACACAGTTCAGTGAAGATATCAATAAATGATTCCTGACATCCAGAGCAAATCAACAAAGGAAAAAAGCTGCAGATAAAACATTTTAATCTTAAAAGTTGTACATTTGGTGTTAGTCACTACACATCTATCTAGATAGAGTATAAAATGTTTGAAAAGATTGCTAGTTTTCATGTTTTTTTCTTTGTAAATTAGGTGAATGCTAATAAAAACTGTTTGTGATTTAAAAAGTCTGAGAAAGTCCACTCCTCTTTGGGCAGTTTAGCCTATCACCTCAATAATAAGCACTCCATATACTAGATGTGAAAACAAGTAATTTAGTATTGGGTATCTTTGGGTCCTCCCTATGTAGGGCTGCTACGAGTCCTGGGCATCCGTATTCTCCGACTAAGAGAGCGGGCCAGCTGGTCCACAGCTTGACCCATAGTCCCACCGAGCTCTTTCTTTGAGGTCAGACCCTCAATGTTACCACTGTACCATGTGACCCAACCTGCCAACGAAAATAGCACCAAAAGAGCTCCTGAATACACCAACAGATCGCCGAAGTCTTGGCCTTGGATCTCTAGTGGAGCAAAGACGCCCAGCAGAAGGGAAATCCCACCCAACAGGTCCATCAGGACTGCAAACACCAGGGCCAGCTTACAGTGGGACAAGCCGTCATACTTGAGTGCCATGGCTGCAAAGACAGGGAAAGAGGGGTTAGTCAAATTGTCTGTTTACTATATTAGTGTTTCATATTCATGGATGCATCTCAGGCAGCCTAGTGGATACAGAGGTCATAAATCAATATATAAATCAATATAAGTTTATATGAAGATCAGAAAACAGAGTAATATCAACAAACACAAAATTTACTTTATGTGACAAAATAACCATGTGGAGACAGAATAGCTACAAAAACACAAAACAGGTAACATAAATGACCTTAATGAGGCAAAAAATGTACAAATGAAAAAAAAAACCCTATATGCAAAAAGCCCAGTGCAAGATAAAGTAAAACAAGTGGTTGGTAGATTATCCCTATGCCATGCTTCTCTTTTTGTCATACAGTAATAGTATTTTTTTTTCTGAATAATACGGTGGACGAAAGCATTCCCTTTTTAGAAAAATTAAAACAAACATCAACCACAACAAATATATATATAATATATTTATAGTTATGACTTGGATCAACTGCATGAATATAACAATATAACTTCTGTTTTCGCACTCAACATGTTTTTCTCCACCCCCGTAAAGTCACAACCCACACCTGTTCTGTTCCATCTAATCAATTGTACACAACGCTACAGAGTAACCAACCTTATAGTTAACCACTGTTTTTCAAAACAGCTTAAAAACAACTTTAAAAAGCACTTATACTTACCCTTTAGTAAAGTTGGTGAATTATTTGGAATCGACACTAAAGGATGGATGTCATACGTTTGGAGATTTTCCGGATCCACTAAAGAGAAGGCCACCTCCAGTGAAACCTGACACCTTGCAACCTGTTAAACCTGTCCTGCAGTTTTACCTACAGTCTATGAGTTTTACCCAACAGGCACAACACTTATCCTCTGCAGCAGCAATATTCTTTATATTTAAAATAATAATAATAATAATAATAAATTAAGTTAAATAACTTTATTTACCAATGCAGTGTTTAATGATAGCTATGAATTTAACAATATCAATAGCTTGCGTCTAAAGCATTAAATAAAAGTGTGCCAGCTATAATTTCGGTCAGTGCTATAATTTATCAAATATCTTATTGATATATATCTGTTTTTTCAAAATAAAAAAACACTTGCAAAAAATATATATCTCATTAAATTCAATTATGTTGATATTTGAGATATTGAGGCACTACATTGAAAACCACCGTGAGTCTAAATAAAGTCAGAGATCCCACTTTAAACATTTACTTAGACAACGGCTCGGTAGTCATTAAAGCCGGAAGTGACGTCAGGTGGTGTTAAAAAAATAAAACGGTAGTAATTGTTATTGTTAGCTTGTTAGCTAGCAGACGAGCTCGTGAAATGGGGATATGACAGAGTAATAACGTCTTATTACACGTGCACGATTAAGTTATTACAATCTTACAGTGGTATGTACCAATGTCTGTGGAATATATTGGTAGTATCAATATTCTTACAATGTCATTATGACGGAATTAAACAACTAAGTACATAGAAGGAAGGGGATTGTAATTATATATTCTGGCTACATTTTTGCTAACATAACATCATGCTAACGTTGTGCTGAGCTAATTACTCATCCTTGTTAGTATCATACCAGGCCGCTGCAAATTTAGATATTTTTTTAAAAAAGCACACAACCGGGTTAACTTTATATTTGCACGTCTGAGAGTCACGTAATGCAGTTAGTTTTTTTTTCTGTGTCTGTGTGATGGAAAAAAAGCACAACTATCCACGATGTGAAAGCTGTTCCATGGACTGTCTATGGCCTTTTGAAAAAATATGCATTACAAATTTATGTAACAAAGTCTCTACCGTTCTTTTGTGTCTGGTAATACGCATAATTTGTCGACATTTATTAGAGATTTAACGTTTGTGTTGTTAGATGGAGGACGGAAACAGGAGTGATACAGCTTCTACGTCCAAGAACCAAGCAGGCTCTCTTCACCTGCAGAGTAAGATTATAATTTCTTCCGATAAATTTAATTGTTATGCGTTTTAAATCATTTTAAATCATGCATAGTTATTCAACACTGACTTTCCCCCCCTTGTTTTTAGCTCCGAAAAATGAGGATGCCTATGAAATTACCATTCCATATGAAGAAGCGAACTTTGAGCAGCAGGGATTTTTCAATCAGAATGATCAGAATTTTGATGGTGAAGTTAGACTCAACACTGTGCAGTTAAATTATTCTGCTTACGTGCAACACCTGTAATCTCCTAAACTGTTCTGCTTGTCCTCTTCAGAACCACCTTCAACTGCTGGCCCATCTACAGTAAACAACTCATACATGGTGATCACCAACCTTCGGACCCAGCTTCAGATATCCCTGGAGAAAAACTCTTGGCTGCAGAAAAGAATCGAGGACTTGGAAGAGGAGAGAGATTTCCTCCGCTGCCAGCTGGACCGCTTCATCTTTTCCACAAAGAGCCAAATACAGGAGCCGAGTCAGAGCCAGTACGGAAACGGTGAGGACAGGTGCCAGTTGAAAATCAGTCCAACGAGTTGGTTATTAGTTTTATTGTTGTTAGTTGTGGTGAGGAGAGTCTTTCAAGAAGGAAAACATTCTTATCTGTGGCTATTTGGCTCTCTCAAGGGTATGAATCCAGACGATTCAGCTGGAGGGCGAGAAGAGAAGAAGACCGTCCCGCTGGTAAATACACAGACTCAGTAACAACTGCTTGTTAATAACTAAAACAAAGAACAAGAGTGGTGAAGCCGGCTCATTTTTTTTTCTATTTTATAAATATATCTTTATTTCATTGAGTAAACTCACAGTTAAAAAGGTTTTTTTTTCTTCATAGAACAACAGAAGACAGACTCACAACATTTCCCTCCTCGTCAGTTTGTACAGCGAAGACCTGGTCCTCCTACAATGGTGTCTTCCAAAAATCACGTCTCTAGTCCATTAACCAGCCAGCTTGCCTCCATGAATGCGTTGTTTAACTCTACACAATCCCAGTCCCTTTTACAAGGCCATAACCATGGTGCTACCAATACCACAGCCAGTGGCAGCGGCAGCAACAGTGGCAGTGCTACAAGATCATCCATGAATGAAATAAGTGTGCATAGCGGTCCAGGTAATAAACATCAGATGGTGTAAAGTTTTCACCACTCTGTTTTACTGTAATGAAATCAGTATTTTGTTTGTGCATTTATTGGGTACTGTATTTTCTAAACAGATCATTTTGGTTTTGATCAGATTCCCTCTCACTCCTGGGTGAATCTGATGAGTTCTTGGAGCAGGATGGCTTCATTGAGGAGGAGGAAATGATATCAGGGGAAGACGTGATGTCAGATACAATTCACAACAACAGGCAACATTTGAAAAGAAGGCGGGTATTCCAAGCTCCACGAGAACGGCAAAGAGGTGAATGAATGGAAAAAACTACAGATTTTAGTCCGACAGCTGAGGTCATTGGTTATGAGAAAGGACTTGTTAATTATCTTCCTGCATCTTCTCTTCTCAGTAAAAGATGCTGCTGGAGTGCTGTTTCGCTACAAGAAAATCCTCCTCACATACCAACGTCTCAAAAATATGTCCAAAGCCTTCCAAATCCACGGTGTTGACCGAAACACTGTGGCTTCCACCACACCCATCGCTGAGCTGCTTCTAGTGGCCCCAGAAAAAGTAGCTGAGGTGGGAGAGTTTGACCCATCCAAGGAAAAGCTGCTGGACTACGCGCGACGCTGCTATATTGCCCTGGATGAAGAGACGCTCAACAGAGTGCAAGCCTTAAAGAAGAATAACCTGCTGTTGCCCATCTCCTACAGGTTCAGACACTGAAGGAAGAAAGACACAATACACTGGACTGGTTAAGGGGCAAAAAGAAGAGGCGTTCTGCCGCAGAAGGGCAGGTCAATTCAGATAGCCATGAGTGAGATGCTTTTCTTTTCAGAGTAATTTTTTACATCTATCTTATAGTTTCAATGCAAATCAGCTGGGTGGTTAAATTGAACAAATCTTTCCCAAAGTGGAGATGTTGTGGGCCTGTTGTGTTTGGAAATAGAAACAACTTAAGAACTAAGTTGTTCCTATTTAGACAGGAAGTCCATTTCTGTTTGATTCAGAATGAGTGAATGCATGTTCGCTCAGATCATCGAAGACTCTGTTTTTTCTACAACTTAATCAACTTGACACACTTTGCTCAATTATGTCATCTTTCATTTCGCTAAAACAGTCTTTGATTTTTCTTTCTATCCTTTCTATCCTATTCATCTGTATCAGCTTGAGGTCATGAATCACTCACTCATATTTTAATATTATTTCAGTTTGTTGAAGACAATAATCTTTCAGATTAGCCAATCATCTCATTTTATTTGTTTGCAATTTTACATAATCCCGTAGTCTTATTATATTATGCTATACTCAACATCATGGTATTTTTTGAGAAATAGTCACTGTTTAATCCTGTTTATATTATTTAGTGTTCTTTTTTCTGGTACTGCATCTGTCACAATTTTAATTGCCTTAAGTCCAATTTTGTAAGTTCCCTTCACGAGAAGCATTCCTGTTTTCTTTTTTCCAATACATTGCTTTCAGTTTTAACGAGGGGAGAGCTTGCAAAAGAGATGGACACAATCACTAAATAATATTTCTCTTTAAAGTACTACTTTATAACACTATACTGCTGGAAACAAGAGCCACTAGTTATTATACATAAACTAAGCCTAAAAAAATCTTTGTTCTATTTTATGTTTTCTTTTTAATAAGTTTTAACAATACTTTTGCATTATTCTGTTGTCCCACTGTTGCACCAAACATTTTTGTACATTGTCCTCTTAAATTACACTAAACATCCCCTCTTATTACCCTGATATTGATACTCTTGTGATGCATTGTCTATCTGTAACACATTTTGTAAAATATGAGCATTTGACTCATTATTGTACTTGCTTTTTGTGACACTGTGTAACCTTTGTTTCCTTGTGAACATTTCTGACAGTACAAAACATTTTTACCATTAGATCAACAGTAAAAGCAGATAGATTGTGCTCACACAGGAGCCATTTTATTTTGCCAATGCTGCACTTGGAATTGATATGAAAAGAGCCTGGATGATCACTTACCTACAGGAGTCTTGTTAAAATTTCTGATTTTTAAAGAGCATTGTACCTTAAAATGCGGGGCATTTATCAGTGAAAGGAAATCTTGATATTTCTTAAATGAACAAAAATAGGAAACAGCGGATAAATGTGTTCCCAGACTTAAACTTTAATGTGCATATAATGTTAATTGCAGACCTAACCATTTTTTAGTATCTTGATTATATATGGCTATAAAGAATCAGTCACTTGACATACTGAAACGTCCCACCAGCTTGTGATGTTTAAGAAAATATGACTAAAACAATGTAGTATTCACAAAGTGCACAGCATGTATCAAATGTCCTTTAAGTGCTTGACTGTTTCATACAAACATATACAATCTGTAAAATCTAAGAGCCCTTTCCTGAAAAAAAAAACTTATTGATTACAGTACTGTTAAGAGAAGTGCAATAAAACATTTGATTTTCTACAATCGCATCGTGTCTCTGTTCTGTACCTTTATTCATTATAATTCTAACACATTTCTCATTGAACCTACATAAACATCTGCCATCTTTGGTATGATCAGTAGTACAAAGTTCTACTGAAGGATGGATGAAAGATGAGCTACTGCATATTGACTACACTGTATTGTAGATCCATTTATGTGAATATATTTTTCAATAATTTCTTTTTTTAAATAAACTATAAAAAATAACCTGCTCAAGGCCTCATCCAAGTGTTATATTTGGACCTTGACACAAAGTACCGTCACACCTGTAAATGTAAGACTTTATCCAACATCAAGCAGCAAAGTGATGTTCACTTTGTTACGGTAAGACTACAACTTTACTAGCAATAAAGTATAATGAATTGGCAACACCAAATTACATAAATATATATTCATCATGTCATGTGTGACTCCACCACTTATTAGAATTTATTATCCAGGGTTTTTCACCGGAAACTAGACTTGTCATCAACTTCCGGTGTCACGGGGTACCTAAGAGACAGAGCAAAAAAAGCGGGCATACCGAAACCTTTATTGTTTTCTGAGCCTTGAAACATCTGAAAGCGTAAACATTTGACATTTACCGCCAACCAACTTTACCTTGTGGGCCTGGGACCCTGTAGGATTTGTAATTAGCTAGGAGAAGACTCTCATTCATTCGGTGTTCGCAATCGCAACCTAGCTAGGTAGCTAACAAGCGTCCACAGTGGCGTGCGGAGCAGCGGGCCTATTCTTCTGGACTTTGCTACAAGCTAGTTAGCTAACATTAGCTGGTTAGCCTCTGCGAACACGTTTTTCTTTCTCAGTGATTCTGTCGATTACGTTGTGAATGAGTAATACGTCGTTAATATGCGTGCTAATTATTAATTTTTGGTAAATCTGTTGCCAAGTAACTGTTTAGTTAAGCAAACTTGTCGGATTAACATCTGTGAAGCACTTGTATTTAAAAGTGTTGTTCACTTTGTTGCTAGCTTGAGCTAGCCACCGCCAACTAAACAACGCAGTCCCTGCAAGCGTAGAAGACCTCAACCCAGAGATGTCGGACTTCGACGAATTCGAAAGACAGCTGTCAGAAAACCACCAAGGTAACTAAATTGCTTGCAAATCAGTGATCAGTGAAATGCCTTTGTTTGTCTTAATTAGGATTGCCGCCGCTAGTTTAACCCACGAAGGATATGTCTATTTACTGGGACACAGGTTCACCGTTAGCCCCCTAAGCCCTTTGAGATGCGATGTAGCCGTACTTTTGCGTGTTCAAATACACAGAAAAACTGGTCGTAGATCTATTTAAAGCACGTCTTTAGTCGCCAACCCTGCTTATAAAATTGACCAAGCGGAAATTATCTTTTACAAACTGATACGGACGATAACGTAGTAATACTCTTGCTAGGGGACTTAGCATTTATTTGTAGCAGCACTAGTGAACAGTTGTGGTCTAAAAGTTGCTAGATTTCATTGGACAATCGACGAACCACGCCTATGGAAAAACGGCCGAAACAAGTGAATTGGACTAATATGAAGAATAAAGGGGTACATAATAAATAAAAAGATAAGCTAAAATATTAAACGATGCCTCCCAGTTACAATGTCGTCAAGGCCGTTTGACTATTTTTACACGTAGCTGACATTTTATTATGAACACTGGCCTCAATATCTGTATTGAACTACACCATAAACTGTGTGATGTTGACAATAACGTTTATATTAAATTTGTGATTTCAAGCTTTTCATTAAATATTTGCTCTCATCTTTGG
Source organism: Craterocephalus amniculus (assembly GCA_036024015.1). Classification (NCBI taxonomy): domain Eukaryota; kingdom Metazoa; phylum Chordata; class Actinopteri; order Atheriniformes; family Atherinidae; genus Craterocephalus; species Craterocephalus amniculus. The sequence goes on along the minus strand of JAVQJG010242580.1, from coordinate 13,068 downwards.
TTTTGATTTTAACAATGTTTGTGGTGTTTTAGAGACGACTTCGTTTTTAATAATTTCATTTACCAATTTATTCAGCACGTCATTTGCCTCAAAGTAGTGTAAGTTGTATTTCTGCAGTTTTTAAAAAAACATTTTAAAAGTCAGATTAAACTAGCTGATCAAGGGATGGGAGAAAAAACTTTGGCCAGTTCAATCTATGTTGCTCCTATTCAAAAGAGCCACACTCAAAATTCTTGTGCTGGTTTGCCGAACTAGGGCTTCATACTTTACCACACTACCATAAACATCTCCCTAATTTCAAATTGAATATGCTCTTTTTAAAGATTTGTATGTATCATGCAATTATTTTGATAATTTTCCATACATTGTGCCTCTGGCATTATTAGAAAGAAAAACAGGGGCATCTGATTTATCCTGTGAGATGTCTGCGAGGAGGGAAGAGATATTTGTACTGCCGTGGAGGGATTCTTCTAGGTGTCTTCATAGTGTATTGTTTCATTTTAACCGAATGCTAAAACATATTTCCATCTTTATAAAGTAATACATTGTCTGTTTGGCAGTTATTCTGGTTATTACTGTTGAAGCTGTGGTAATATAAGTTGTTTTGAATGATGCAGTGCATCATTTTATTGCCAATTCCTTGTCTATTTCCACCTTGGACAAATTATTTTGAGCTAGTCAATGAGAATGCATTCTTAAATAGTATTGTGTCTTCTTTTTATGACCCGTGTATAAGTTTAAAAGCAAATTATCCTTGCAGCAGAAAGGGACAAAGAGAACCGCCATCACCGCCGGTCCACATCCCGCAGCCGTAGCAGAGAGAGGAAAAGGAGGAGCAGAGACAGGGACAGACGCAGCAGGGACCGCCGTGGAGACAGTAAGGAGCGGAGACACCGACGCAGGTTAGAGCCTAAATACACCAACACATGGACCAGCAAACTGAACATCTGTCACCTTATCAGCTGCCCAAACTGACCTTCTGTTGGATTTAATCACCATGGTGGTAAAATGTGAGGTGCATTAGTGAAATATATTAAATTCCAAAGAACACCTTGGACTATCCTCAACAATACTTTAATGATGCAGCCTTTTGTTCCATGCTGCACATGTCAGCAGTTAGATTATCTCATGTCTGAAATTGTTTGATCAGACAAGCACATACAATTACATCCTGTCTTTCCTGCTTGTTACAATAGTTTCGAATAACCCTGCGATTGAAATTTATACAGATACATATTGGTACACCCTCAGTAAGAATATTTATGTATTTTTTCTTATTTTAGGGAAATTAGATATATGCTGAAAAACATTCTGGCACTTAACAAAGTATGATCATTACTGTACCTTGTGAGCATAATCCATAGTTTATGAGTTGTGAGAGACAAAGACCACAACGCCTATACAACAGAATTTAAAAAAAATATATCTCGAAATATCTGCATGTCTTTATGATTGTTGTTGTTGATGATATCTGTAAGACATCACTGAACTAGGTAACAAAAGTCATGCACACTTAACATTAGACCACAGAACTTGTGGTCAGCTTTACTGATTTAGCTGTTGCTTCTGGTCTCTGATATAGCATGTTAATTGTGGTTGTGCTTTGTGAGCATTTGTTCTTACCCTGCCCCTTTGTACCAGATTTGTAACAGGATATAATATCTGCTCCCAGTGCATTATCGATACATCACAAATGTAATTTTATGTCACCTGTTAGGATTGCTGAATAATTCAATGTCAGAGCAGGGTGTCAAAAGTCATGTAAAAGGAGACATTGGGTTGAATACTGCTTGTAAGTTCAAATGTGGATCTTATGCTGTTCATTTTGTTAACCTAATTGGCCTTTTTTCTCTTTTTCTTTCTTTCTTTGAGCTATTTGAAGTGATTTGACTCATTGCCCTCTTCTTTTACAGCAATTTTCTCTTTGCATTACTTACATTACTTTGCATAAGATGTTTTTTAACTGTTTTGTTATTGTTTGTTCATTCAGTCAATTGGATTTCTCATCATCTGCTGTAATGTGCCTTCAAAATTAGTTATTTTTAATGGTTTACATTGGGAAAAAAACCATAGAGCAAGACTAAGAAAAGCCCAGTTGTTCACAAACTTGACATTGTAGATGATGCATCAGCTGTCGTGTTTTTGTTGATAACAGTAACGGGAAAAAACATGCATTCAATGTAATTTATCATAACTTGCAGCTCATTGCTATAGTATCCACAACGGAACCAAGCCACCACTCAATACTGACGGCCACCAAGCCTGTGAGCTCTTTCTTTCATTGTGTAAAAAGCACAGTCATTTCAGATAGTGGGAAGTTTTCTTTTAATGTGAAAAAACAATAAATGCAATGGACACTTAAGCCTAAATGCACCTTCAAGCTAATGTCAATCAAACCTGTCGGTCTACATTATCAAGAGATGCTTCAACAGAGCAAAAAATAACCGACCTTGCTTTCTGGGATGGGCGCAAGATGGTCTTGCAGCTTTGTTTGTTGTCCCTTCTTTCAACACCACTGCTTGTTGGCTGAACATTATTAGATTATTACTGTAAATGTGTGTAGGATTTCTCCTTAAAATTATGCACCATACAATCTGCCCCGCACTGAAATCACCCATTGTAGAAATAGAGGTGTGTCATTTTTTGGTGAGCATGTCCTAAGTTAGGCTCATCTCTTTTTTTTTTTTTTTGCAGTGGTAATGTTGGTTGATGTGACTTTTTCTTTTTAATTTGAGAGAAATGTGAACCCCTTCCAATGTCATTTCAGCTCACCATCCAGCTACCCGCAGGACAAAGCTGGAAGGTAATACAGCAAACTAACACAAAGCTGGTTCGTTCGAAACTGCAAATAAAATGCGATGAACTTTCCGTTCTTTTATCTTTCAAATAACTGACTGTATAGGAGTTTCTATCCTCCTTTTCTCTTTACCATCACTTGTACAATGTTTTGATGGATGAAGCTTAAGTTATTGTATTTTGCTGTATATTTCTGAAAACATGGCACAACACCTGTTCTTGTATTTCTTCTTGAGTTCATTTGACATGTTTGCCGCATACTGATCATTATTGGTTTTATTTTGCTTTCCTTACATTTCTCAAGCAGTCGTTCTCCGCATCGTGAGAAGAAGAAGAAGGTGAAGAAGTACTGGGATGTCCCCCCTCCTGGTTTTGAACACATCACTCCCATGCAGTACAAAGCCATGCAAGGTAACCATTATTGACTTGATTAATTTGTTTGTTATATTTCGTGGTTTCAGTTTTGGGTGGGTGATATATTGAATACAAAGTTTCCAAAGAATTTTTAACAAATGATATATATTATAGTATATACCAATAAAAAAATTAACAAGATATTTAGTAATTTTAAAAAAAGCTTGATTTTTCAGGGATGTCAGGGTTCATGTAAATTTTAAGGTGCCCCATCAATATAATGTAATGTTTGGCAAAACACTGGCTTTTATAAAGTTTATGAGCACAGTTCCTTGGTTCAAAAGAAAGTTTGTTAAAAGAAAAAGAAAAAATACAGGGAAGTAAAATTCAGCAACGTTTACATAAATCGTACTGGTGTCTTTTTTATGCATGATCATTAATAATTTAAGCTTCATTAAAAAGGATATTTCAAAACATGGAGATGTATTTCGTGTATCAGGATAAAGCCAAAAATACTAGGATATCTGTTATAGGCTGTATCACCCAGCCCTAGGTTTAGTTAGACATTTTATTTAGATATTTCTGGCAATACTAGCTTGTAATATACCATATGATGGCATATCGGGCTAAAAAGGAAAATTTATATGTTGCTTTATTTATTTTTATACATTTGCTTTGTGTGTCTTTACTGTCCAGCTGCAGGCCAGATCCCAGCCACAGCCCTACTACCAACCATGACTCCAGATGGCCTGGCTGTTACACCCACCCCCGTACCCGTTGTGGGCAGCCAGATGACCCGGCAAGCCCGTCGCCTCTATGTGGGCAACATCCCCTTTGGTATAACAGAGGTCAGTCACTGAACATTTTTGGAGAAAATGTCTGTTTTTGTTTTGTATATAATTATATGACAATTTGAAGATAAACTGTGTTTCTTCATCTTTCCCCCCTCTCTCCCGTGTAGGAGTCAATGATGGACTTCTTTAATGCTCAGATGCGTTTGGGTGGTCTTACTCAGGCACCTGGAAATCCTGTTCTTGCAGTACAGATCAACCAGGATAAGAATTTTGCCTTCCTTGAGGTTAGACGATACTCTCATGGGCCTCGTTTGTGGTCTGTGGACATATTCAGGAATCCATGTTTTAGTTTTATTTTGTATTTAACCATGTCTAACGCTTGTGTGTGCAGTTCCGTTCAGTGGATGAAACGACACAGGCAATGGCTTTTGATGGCATCATCTTTCAGGGCCAGAGTCTCAAAATTCGTCGCCCACATGATTACCAGCCATTGCCTGGCATGAGCGAGAACCCCAGTGTCTATGTGCCTGGTACACAGCCATATAATGGTTTTTAACCCTAAGTACTTGTGGCACAATTCAGAAGTAATCACATAAGTATTTGAGCATGCTCCATGTTCCACTTTGTTTGATGTGTCCCACTTTTACCTCTGTGTGTTGTGTAGGTGTGGTGTCAACAGTGGTGCCAGACTCTGCTCATAAGCTTTTCATTGGCGGTTTGCCCAACTACCTGAATGACGACCAGGTCAGTGTTTTTGCCTCTTAACTCGACTACAAGCGCGTCTACCATTTACATCTAATTTAAAATTTAACAAGTATTGAAAGACACACAGAGAATTGGAAAAATAAATCATATTGTCCTTTTATGGTTGCTTTGTCATCACTGGAAAGTGAGAGGTGTCTTTAAATGTGCAGTAAATTTTAGAAAACGACTACCTCTGACTCTATTTTTCTTTTAGGTGAAGGAGCTGTTGACATCATTCGGCCCTCTGAAGGCCTTTAACCTGGTGAAAGACAGTGCTACAGGTTTATCTAAAGGATACGCCTTCTGTGAATATGTTGATGTCAACTTAAACGATCAGGTAAAAGATCCCATCAGAGAAAAATTAGCATTAACACCACCAAGTTTTCCGAAGCAAAGATTTGGATTGTAATGGTTTTTTTCGTTCTTCAGGCTATTGCTGGACTGAATGGCATGCAGCTCGGAGACAAGAAGCTCCTGGTGCAGAGAGCCAGCGTGGGATCCAAAAACGCCACTCTGGTAGGTGTCCTGCAGCTGGACAGATGATAGCAGGATGGTGGGAGGCTGAATGCACTTTTAGAGTATCTGTAATGAACAATGAATGGCAGCTTGCTGTTTGGATTTCATTTACCCATTAAATATTTATTTCTCAATCTGTTGTAGTATATGGTAGTAGTACACAATTGTCCATGAATACCTTCTGTTATGATAAACAGAAGCCAGGTTGAAGTAGACTTGGGGTGAAATTGACTACAAGACAAGTGTGGCACGAACTGCCCAGCAGGTTTATCTTCACATACATCTGTGTGAATGACTGCCAGCATAAAGATAGATCATTCCTCTATTTATCCAACTTCCACGTGAGAGGCCCTCCTCCTGGGTTTCCTCAGACATCTGGACAGATAAAACACACTTTAACACTGAAACACTTGGGATTGTCATATAGATCCAAACCAGTCATAAGGCCCATCTTGTCCAAATGCCAGTCCCTGGTTTTGCTCGGCACTTTGTCATGATGAATCTTTTTCTTATGTTTTCTTTTCCTAATCACTCAAGTTATTTGTTTATTGCTGGAGTTTGTTAGCATAGCTACTGATTGTTGAGCACTTCAGATGTTTCTTAGTATTTAGAGCTGTTCTAAGAGTCCCAGCCCATATATAACACATTGTTGTTAATAACATCTGCACCAAATATTGTAAATATTGCTTACATGATCATAAATGTAAGCAAGTTGTGATCTGAAATAAGCCATCTGCCCTTTAGTAATCTCCATGCTTCTTATTACAGACAAGTATAAACCAGACCCCAGTGACGCTGCAGGTACCAGGTCTGAACAGCTCCGTGACTCAGATGGGTGGTCTACCCACTGAAGTGCTCTGTCTGATGAACATGGTGGCCCCTGAAGAGCTCTTGGATGACGAAGAATATGAAGAGATAGTGGAGGATGTCAGGGATGAGTGCAGCAAGTACGGCCAGGTGAAGAGCATTGAGATCCCTCGCCCTGTAGATGGCCTGGAAATTCCTGGAACTGGCAAGGTGAGTGGTTTACATATGTGGACTTGTCTTCATGCACAGTAGATGGTCTGATGAACGGTGCCACAATCTTCAATACAATAACAATGATTTTTAATATCCATCTACTCTACAGATCTTTGTGGAGTTCACTTCAGTTTTTGATGCCCAGAAGGCCATGCAGGGGCTGACGGGAAGGAAGTTTGCCAACAGGGTGGTGGTGACCAAATACTGCGATCCAGATGCTTATCACCGCCGGGACTTCTGGTAGAGGGGTGGGCATAAAGAAAGGAGGGAAGGGGGGAGGGAGGGTAGGCGGGAGGGTGGGGAGGGTTGTATTGTGTACTGCCTGTTTCCAAATCAGCCCCTTACTTAATTTGGTGGGATAACATTCAGGGTAGTTCTCAGAATATTAATCATTTCACAAATGGCTTTGGTGATATCCAGTTTATTATTTGAGATCTACGAGACATGTCCGCAGTTAAAACAGATACCTGCGATTTGGCAAAAAGAGGAGAATGGGTGGGGTTTATAATAAAATACGTAACAGGGGTCTAGGTTTGGGGTCTAGTTGTGTAGGGAGTGGGAGGGGAAGACTTTTGAGAAATGTGTGTAATAATAAGGTCAGGGTGGGGTAAAACGATTTTTTATACTTTGAGACAGGGGAGTCATTTGGGGGTGGGAGGGGGGGTGATTGTCACAGTTAAGGTTTGTATTTAATTGGAGGTAGCCTGTTTTAAGAACTCTGGAAAGGAGCTACAGTGGGGAACTTACTGGAGGATTATGATTGGTGGGAAAAACAGGAGCGTGTTCATGAAAGGAAGATGTGGGGAAGATGAAGCAGAAGATGAAGGGCATTTTACTTTGATCTAATGTAGATACACAGTAGCTGTAACATCCACCTCGGTTTTGTTATCTTTATTTTTTGGACTCGATCATATTCTCATATTCCTTAATTTTTCTGAGACTGCTGCCCCCCCCCCTCAGCACGGTTGTTGTCTGATTGGACTCTGAATGTCAGCTGTAATTGTTCTGATACTGTGTGTAGCTTCACTGATATCACCTTGTATTCAAGCTGCAAAATAACATGAACTGCAGAAGCATTGTCAATTATAATTCTTTTTTCTGTAACTTTTGTCCACATTTTTGTTAGCAGCCCTTTTTAAAGATGTTTTTTCTTTTTTTCTTTTTTTAAAAATGGTCTCAGCAGTTCAGCCCTGATCCAGTACAACAGGAGATAATAGATTATTAGAGGAAAATAGATTCATAATCAATGAGGGTGTATCTCTTCCTTACCAACAAGCCTTAATGTTACAACATGTCAATTCGCTCTGGAAAGGAATTTGGCTTGCCCCTCTTTCAATGATGTCTGAATGTTCCTAAGTGTCACTATCTTGTACTTCAGCCAGTTCTAATTTTTCCTTGTTTCCCAGTAGATCTGGGATGTAAGATGTATTGGATCCTGTTTTTTGTGCAACGTCTCACCTCTTTGACAAGACCAAATAAACATGTGACTATTACCCACGGCTCATGTTGTACTGTAGAATCAAACTAAAACAACTCCATTCGTTTTAATCCAACTGGCAGCAAAACTTGTTCAAAGAGAGAAAAAAAATGGGCTCTGTAGGGATAAATTATTTTTTCACCATGCAATATTTTGCATTTCACAACTTGTTGCTTTTGTTACTGTTGAGGGGTTTTCACTTAATCTGAGGTGTTTCTTTTGTCAAGATGTTACAAACTGTCTTTTTATATGTGAAGACAAAATCTACAGTTGTCATCTCCCCAATCATCTTCTCTTTATTTTCTGAGGACCACATGTTCACACTGTACAGGCTTGAAACTGCTTTCATTTGATCCTTGGGGGTTGTTCAGGGTGGCGCTGAAGAGAGTTTCAGTAATAACACTTTTGACATACTTTCTGAAAATCTGCTTTTTCTGTCTGTCATAAAAAGAGTTTCTCTGGAAAACAATGTGATTTCTTAAACGATTTAAAGCTAAAAACCACATTTAGTTATTAAATAAAGAGGCAGTCTTTCATTTGTCCAATTTGTTTTCAGATGTTGATTAAAAACTGAATTTACATGATGGCTTTTTTTCCTCTGTGCTTCCTCCTTTATGCACCCCCCACAACCACTCACCACAAACACTGTAGCAAAATTAATTATGGAAATGGAGTCAACCGGAAGCATGGCCGGTCCGCTCCAGGTGATGGTTCAATTTATCAGAACCTGTAGTTAATATTAATGCCCAAATGATGGAGCTATTCCACAGCTACAGTAGAAACTATTTGTAATTTTATATGGAGCAGATATATTTTTATCCAATTTGTTTTTAAGACTTAAACCAAATCGGACAAATGAAATTAAATTTGTTTTTAGTTTGCATTTAGTTCTGAAAATATTTGGATTCTTGGTAGCACTTTATTTGAAGCCCACATTATAATGCATTATGACAGCATTTATAATGCATTATAATGCATTTATAATCCCTCACAAATACAATTATAAACAATGTTTTATGATGAACTATATTAACAGTTATATAACATTATTCTGCAACTTATAATTAATTATAATGACTCATTCTATGGATGTTCTGAAGAGTGCATTATTATGCACTATGAGTGCCCTCATACACCATAATATGTGTTCATAGGTATTTAAGAGTAGCCATATAACTAGTCACTATAAGTACTCAAGAGCATCCATAGAATGAGTCATTATAGTTAATTATAAGTTGCAGAATAATGTTATATAACTGTTGCTATAGTGCATCATAAAACATTGTTTATGATTGTATTTACGAGGTGATATAAATGCATTATAAATGCCGTCATAATGCTTTATAATGTGGGCTTCAAGTAAAGTGTTACCGGATTCTTTTCCAAGTTTCAGTTTATAATTTAAAAAGTATATTGAACGAAAAGTGATGGTGATAAAATTGTGAAAGTCAGTTTTGGAAACATTTAGGCAGTGTAGTTGTTTGCCAAAACATTCCTGAAACTAAAATATAGTTTACTTGAAAGGTATTCACACATATGTCGAGGAAAGGATTCATGAATAATAGAAGAGCCTTTTATTTTCTTAAGTTCTTCAAATGTAAATGCCTGATGAACATAATCGCAACAAAGTTGTCATACTTTTGAGGGAATGTTTAACTTAAGTTCCTGGGGTCCTCTGTTTTACTGATGCAGAATCTATACTTTTTACGTTCACAGACTCTCCTCAGGTTGCATTCACAGTTTCATGGAAAAACCCATGACGCTGGACATGGATGGATCATATCCATCTGCTCTGTGAAGCAGCATCAACATCAGTGGAAGAGAAATAGGGCCGCACAATAAGCTGATTTAAGAATATATACTTAAAAATAAGCAAAAAAAAAATGCTTTAGAGACCAAATCCAATGCAATCTAACCACATTGTTCCATGGAGCCTACATCTGTTCGTTAGATTAGAATAAGACAATGCTATGACATACAATTACATTATTATAAAGATTGTCAATAACACATTGTTGATTATGTAGAAAACATTTATATTCTCAATGTTTTAGCTTGTGCAAATCCCTTTTATTTTCTTCAACAGACCCTTTTTTTTAACCCGCCTGATATTAAGAACCCAAATTTGGTCAGCCATGGGATGAAACCGCAATGGGAGGTCATTGAGCTTCTCACCAGGGACATGATGTCAAACACTTATAGTAAAGCAATAATGCTCTGACATGCAGTAACGGCCTGTGTCACTTCTATTCCACCCCTCTCCATCTGCATCGCTACACTCCACTGCACTTAACGCAGCAGTGGAGCCTGTGATGCATCGCTCTGCCCGGCTGTTCCCTGAGGACACAGATGAAAAATAAACTCCTACATGCAGCTGGAACCATATATTCACCAGATCAAACATATTAAACTGACCCTTGAACATCAGGATACTTGATGCTGTGATATTCACAGTTTTTCCCTGAGCCTGATGCTGCAGTGAGAAGTGTAAATGCTTCACCTCCCTCTAGTGGTGAATGTGAGACTGCTGATGGTCATTGACATTCTGGGCAGAGCCTCGCCATTGATCTTCATTCAGTAAGATAGAACACTGCAGCAGTGGGAGTGCAACGCTGAAGCAGGATGGATGCAGTATGCCTGCATGCATCCGCTTTTTATTTTACACACATGGGGTTAAACAATGCAATTGTATCATTTAAATGGACTTAATAACACATTAATCTTAAAAAATGGGTGCAAGCAGATGTTTTGTTAATGCTCTCATTGGAGACATTTTGATGTGAAAAACTGATTTGCGTTCAGTCACTTTAGTTTCAAGGTCTTCGTATAATGCACACTTCCTCATTGACACTCACGTAGTACAGATTTATAGAACAGAACAAGCAATGTGACTTATTCAATGTTTTTCAGCAATTAAAGTGTTAATGAAGAGAAAGAACACAACGTTTCTCCAGTGAACAATTAGATGATTAACAGTAGCAACAAAAAAAAAAAAAGATCTGCATTCACACCGCATATGATGTATCCAAAAATAAATAAGTAAAGAAGACTGTGGTCTGAACATGTGTGAATCTTCAGGTCATGTATTTATTTATTTGACAATGATCCAACATGACATGTACCTAAATGGCGAACATTTGTTAACCTCTAGGATTACTATTTGAAATTAAAGTAAAGTATTTTGTTCAGGTTCTAGAGGTTTCCCTGTTCCATTAGAAGCAAACATGAGGATTTATCTGCTTTGCATTGACGTCAGACATATGCTGCAGTGTTTAATTTCTGAGGACCTTTTCAAACAGCTGTTGATGCTCATCAGGCTGGAAGGTGCCAGGTTTGGACTCCACCCACCCAGAGTCATACAGACTGTGCACAAAAGGAGGGAATTAACGCATTGTTACCCTCCATACAAGTGGTTGATGATCAAAGATCATTTCAAGAACAGGTAGACTGCAGGGAACCCACGTAACAACCATTAACGCTATTGCTACAATAACATTGTTGCCTTTCCTGAAAAAAAAAGCCTTCCTATGAAACCACTTAAAGCCTTTTTTGATAGAAGAAAGGGCAATACATACCTTCATAACGGTTGTCAGCCTGTGGTAGTATTATGGTCTGGTCCAAAATGTAATGATATTTGTTATTTAACTAAATCTCCACAGGCTCACACAGCATGATGGCTTTCAGCACATAATTCATAATAAGAAAAAAGTTAAAGAATATGAATTTTCTAACCTAAAATGTATCTTATGGGCACAAAGTTGTTTGCCTCATGGGAGGAAAAGGGGACATTTTTTCAACGGCAGATTATCTGCACTTGAGTGTAGTCGGAGCAGGTGATACACGTGACATCTGCTGAAATGAAATTCCAGTGCTGAAGTTTTATGGCAGTCAAAATATCCTCCTGCAACAATACAGTGCAGCTATTTTACACAGTGGATTAACCCTTACCAGGCATGGAATACACGCTCATTAGTATTATTTAGTACATTTATAGGAAGATTTGTCTTCAGCCTACTTTACCTTTTGTCAGTAAAAAAAAACAACCAACAAATGCAATGAGAATAAATGCTGCATTCAGGTGAATATTCTGGGCTTTTCAGCAGCAGCAAAGTAAGAAATGGCTGCAGCTGTACTGTAATGTGCCCAGTGTGGCCAGTGTGCGCATGGCTGAATACACAAGAACACATGTGAGCTGTTCCGAGTGTTCAAGCATAAATCAGTGCTGCTGACAGGGGCACTAGAGTGATGTGGGGACAAGATTGTTCACATCAGCATACTGTGGATTATTGATGGCCTCCCAACGACTGCAGACACCTTCTATCTATCTCATATGATGGAGGAGCAGAGAAAGTCTGCAATTAGAGGCAAAGTCATTCAAAAGAACAGACACACATATGTGCATTAAATGAATTGCTGTCCTCCACATCATCCGGTTCATCACAGCTGTCACGTGCCAGGCCCTCACTGGCCTCCTCTCCAAGGAACAAAGGAGCAGAGTTTGGTTATTTGGACATTGCAGGTGTTTATTTTCCTGTCACAGCCTCCAGCGCATTTTGTCCCTTTTTCTCTGGCTGTGTCCTCCTCTGTGTTTCTGCCCTACACTCATCCCGCTCCATCCCTTGCTGGCCGCTGGGGCACGGCTCTCTCACAGTGCCATGCATGTAACCTAACCTGTGGAACAGCCAAGCAGGATCGAGATATGAGAAATGCTTTCCACAAGACCAGGCTGAGTCTCCTTGGACTTGCTCAGCGAGGAATAAAAGAGGACTGCTTCCTGTTTTCCTCTCTAAAGAGTCTTAATGTCAGCCAATGGCTCTCATTTGGATTCTTTGTTAGTTTTTATCATTATTAGCTTCTTTTTTTTATTTCCATCCCTGCATTTATTCCTTTCAAACTTCCAATGCATTTCCACCCTCTCTCCATATCAGATTTTCACTTTCTTCACAGTGTATTGTGTTGCTCTAAAGTGCTATCCTGGCCTCTCTCATATAAACACAGGCTCCTCCTTCCCCCCGTACTTAATGTCATTAACAGGTGGCTGTCTAAAATAGATGCGCACACACAAACAGCAGAGCTGTCACAGACATGTTTCTAACCGTGCTGGCAGGACTGTCATCATGGCAGCAGACCACCCTGCAGCAGCTTTCCTCACTGATTTAAAAATTCAAACATGTGCGGCGTACGAACAGGCTGCTGTTGAGACAGAGCACGTGTTGCAAAGCAAAGTCTGGGGGCCAAACAGCAGTGCTGCTCTCACATTTAATCATCAACAGTGTAACCAGCCAGACTGCAACACCCCCCGCCGCGTCTCACCAACCCCAGCCCCTTTACATTCATTTTCCATAACTCTTATGTTCCTCACTCCCG
>JAVQJG010242561.1:0-11423 GCA_036024015.1 Craterocephalus amniculus | reverse complement strand
ATATATGTATGTAAGATAAAGAATATATGTACATGAGAGAAGAATATATGCATATGAGAGAGAGAATATATGTATGTATGGATGTGAGAATATATTATGGCCTATACGGCCCCTCATACTGATGCAACTCATGTATAAAGTTTACACGTTATCCAGCTTAAACAACTGAAAATGAGCTTTTAAAGGGATAATGCATTAATGTCTTACAAAATATTGCAAATAAAGATATGCACTTTCTATGTATTGGTTCAAATGTTTAGCAATGAAGGCCCTGTTGCAGGAACTCGTGTGTGCTACATCAATCTGTGTAAACATTATTTATTTATGCGGTGACATGAACAGAAAACTTGTCTTTTTGTGTTACTGCAGAGTTGGACCTGGGACTTTGTGCGGCATGAAGATGTGATCTGACTTTATACTTTCAGTTAGTAACCAGCTGTCAGCTGCATTTATCTACAAGCTTTTCTTTACACAAGTCACCAGACATTAACTTTTGTTTTGTTTATGTTTTCCCAGTTCCACTATTAACTGGAGTAAGTGTGAATATATTTAAAAAAGGGGGGTTGGGGGAAAAAGCATTAGCTTTAAAGACAAAAATCAAGTGTTGATTCTACAACCTGGAAGGGTAAATATTTAGGTCACCAAAATGTGAAAAATGTCAATTTCAGACAAAATAGATCCCTCTTTGGTACTCCCAGACTGACTTGAATAAAAGCTTCTCTGCACCAGTGGAGGTTCGAACTAACAATTCATCTTGTTGACTACCACCTCCGTGTGCACAAAGACAGTGTTGGAACAAACCAAACCCTCTGATGCATTAACGGCACAATGCCGAACTGAGGGGAAGGAGCGTTGAATAATCCTATCAGAACAGTAACAAAAAGGGAAGTAACAAAGGAAGACAGACCGGGTTGTCAGGGGTTCATCCTGCAGCAAGATAATTACGTAAAGGGTGAGAAGAAAAGAAGTGATGGAAAACCAGCACAGTCGCCACGCTTTGAAATGCAATGTACAACTTGGAAAAAAGAAAGAAAAAAATCGTTGGATGTCACACTAGAGCAGCCGAACTTAGGTGTAAAAGAAATAAAGCCAAAAAGAAAAGTAAAACTATATTCAAGGAGTTTGTAAATCTTGATATCTTATTTTAACAAGAATAATGAGGCCTCTCATGGTTTATTCAGTAGGAGAAAAAGAAATTAAGCTTGCACTAACACGCACTTGTGACATAAAACACGCCGATACCAATGCAACGGTGAAAGAATGCCATCAGCGACACCAGATTCAAGCCCGCACTGCAAAATAAAGAGAAGTGTCTGATGCATCGATTTATCTGTTAGAGTTTCTAGACTCCAGCTAAAATGGACATCTCATCATTAACATTGTCTTGTTACAAAAATTCTTTAACTTCTGAACTCCTGAAGTTATTTTCCTCTTCTTTTTTTCAAACATTGGGGAACCTCCTGTCAGTGCACAAAGCTTGACACGACCAGGAAATAGACCGACACGGAGTCAAGTCCAAGAGTTCAGTGGACTCATTTTCCTTCAACTCAGGAAGCCCTCGCTTCATCTGAATCATCAGGGTCAGGTGTCTTGACTGAAGGACAAGCAGTATTCTTTATTTTGGAGGTTTTGAAAGTTCCCCACCAGTCTAACTTAGTTGATAATTCAAGAGAAACTGTAAGCTGGAACCACACGGATAAGCATCCCATAAGTACCTGTGAGCAGCAGATTCATCCCGAACTCTGAACTGCAAACTAAATCAAGTTTCTGTTTATGAGTTTACCTTCATCTTTCAATGAATGACTACCAGAGAAATTTTAGCATCTCGTTACATTCCTCAATGCGGAGCCTCCCACGGGTTTGCCTGCTTTAAGGTCATCCTGCGCTCTAACACTCCCCCGGTCATTCTTTCATGTGAAGGTGTCGTTTTAATGAGGGTTAGAGCTTCACATCCTCTTATGTGGAAAATTCCCATTCACTCGGCCCTTCCTGAGGCACGAGATGCTCCTTTTTTTTGTTTTTTGTTTTTAAAGATATTTATGCATTGAGGCAAGGAGAGTCGCAGCCTACTCTACAGAAAACCACATATTTAGTATTCTTTAAAAAAGAAACGTCTAACGGAGAGGTGGTTTAGCTTCAGAACAGCACGGATGGATATAATCACAGTAATTGGACGATCACACCAATATAACCAAAAGGCAGAGATGGCAGGGCGCCATTTTTATCATGTTAGTTCAAAATCAAAAGGCACAACAGAGAAACATTTCTGCAGGGGGATACACACAGTTTCTCATCATCCACTTTGTTGCTTTATCAAGGCCAAATCTTCAAAGGGATTAAAACTGGCTATGGTCTGCTGAAGATATGACTCTTAAGAAGTATTCAGAATATGAATGTTTGTATCCTTTGCACAAACTTCAGACGAAAATTTGACGTTGCGGATGGATATTAGGAGGTGCATTCAAGTGGCTTTTTTATGTGTTCACCACTTTAAAAAAAAGATGTCCCAATTAGGATCATGATCACACCTTATCTGATGTAGACATCAACCACAAACCCAAAGCTTCATCTTGGACAGTGTCCCTGACTCACTGCAACAACACCTGCAACTACCGCAATCTGCATTTTTCCCCCAAAAGTGCTGTCAGTGTTTCCAGCAGCGTGTGTGTCCTCGGAGCAGAGGGACAACAGGTGCATCTTTCATTCGCTGTGTATTCCTCTGCTAATCCCACTCATGTCTTCCAGCAGGGTCCTGTTGGAGAAAACGTTGCCTGATTTCCCTAATCAATGACAGTCCCTGAAGGGCCAGCGGCACATGCAGCCGATGCCTGTGTTTACTTATGGCCACAGATGTTGGTTTGTCGAGTGAAAGCACTTCACTGTTGTTTGGATTTGTCAAGGCAGCAGAACTGAGCTGTGTGTACAGTCGTGCGGTACAGCAGAGTGGAGACTCAGAGTCCAGCTGATGTTACAAAAGCCCAACAGTGCTGTGTTTGGTTGGAGTTTTCTTTGAGCTTTTGTCACCATCACAATGGCTAAGTACTTAATCATTTACTGTACTTTTGCATGGTGATACTGACAGTTTAACTAAGGTAAATTACAGAATTTTATGGTTTATTTTAGTTTTGGTTACAGCCATTTCTGTTTATTAAAACCTATAAAACATCAATAAAAGTGAAAAGAGTGGTTCAGATGTGGATTTCTTGTCTTTTTCAAATAATATTGTGAAGAGTAGTAATGATCATTGGTCAGTATGTTTCCTCTGTGATAAAGGCGATGTTTAAAGCTTTTCTTTCCTCTGAGATGTACTTATTGTCCTTGTGTGTAATACCAATACTCTCTTTTTCAAAGTTAATATTTTCCATATTTGTCCACCCCATTAAAATTTCCCTAAATAAATCACTATTTCCAGTCTACATGTAAATGTTACACAAGACTTTCTTTTGAACCATTTAAACAAACTTATTATGAGCTGGGGCATGACTCTAAAGGCTTGCTTGTAAATAATAATATCTTATTATTATAAATAATAATAAGATAACCATTATTATTATTTGAATGAATGCACATATTACCATTTCGGCTGACTTAACAATGTTTAGATTAATGTAAAAGTTGTTTTCAGTGAGAAAAATGTATGCATTGGGACTATAAATATAATGGAAAATGGTTGCTTCCTTGTGGTTTTTCTACTGCTTTTTTTGGCAAATCAAAGACAGAAAAACTGAATATAAACAAACTTCACCTTACAGAACCTTGGGTCAAAATCCCATCCCCCCTCACACAGGGACACATGTAAACACACAGGCACTCGAAAAGTCATCTGCACAGTTGCGCGAGTATAAATAAACGCCATTCTGACATGCCTCAGTGGAATCCAAGCAAAATGCATATTGCTACAGAGCGCACACTTAAAACAACATCTGGCTGTAATGTGCAGCTTGTTCTGCGTACAAGACAGGGACGTCAACCTCGCCCATATTTCACTTTTTTCGAGGTAGGAATTATTCTGATGACAGCTAAAATGTCACCCAGGGGATAACAAAATCACTCAGTGGCCCGAGAAAAAGCTGAGAGACGCAAGAGAATCCCCTGTAAATTGGGACAAATATGTATTATGCATCAGAGAGAATCATAACGTGGCGTGGTTTGGCTGACTTAGTGATTAAAAGTTAACTCGATGGTGTAATGAGGTCACATCTTTATGGCTCCTGAGAATTTGCTGATAAATGTGGGCGTGGCGGAGAACTTTCTTTTTTAACTGTTGCAATCCTCTTTTTCCACTGACAGTGCTGATGTGAGTTCTGAGACATGTCTATAGTGGTGGAGATGCGTGAGAAAAATCCACAATGGATAAGCTTCATGCTCAGGTTAAGAGGAAACATAT
This sequence comes from Craterocephalus amniculus, assembly GCA_036024015.1. Classification (NCBI taxonomy): domain Eukaryota; kingdom Metazoa; phylum Chordata; class Actinopteri; order Atheriniformes; family Atherinidae; genus Craterocephalus; species Craterocephalus amniculus. The sequence continues at coordinate 7,036 of JAVQJG010242561.1, read as the reverse complement.
GGCACATGCATGAAGGGGGTGATAATGGCACAATACATATACATTGTTAAAATGCGGCACTGAAATTCAACCCTTTGAATTCGGCATTACTGACTTCTACTACTGTGTCTTTGTGTCAGATCTCTAGCAGCTCTTGCCACTTCAAAAGGCCAAAGTTCATGTTTGAGGGGTGAAAAGGAGAATGAAAGTTGCCACCATTAAGAAATGAAGCGTAGGGGAGGAAAATTGGATCCAAATACCTGAACATAAAACCGACACGAGCGCTCTCTCTTCTGCAGCTGCAATCCAAAGGAAATGCAAAAATAGAGTTAGCAGAACGTAAACACATCAAACCGTCCCACTTGAGATATTTCTGCTTGAAGTAGAAGTGTCAAAGTAATCAGTTTGGCACTTTCTCCATGAAAGCTGCATGGGGGGAAAAAACAGAAAAGAGCTCAAATAGTTCTTAATAACTTCTAGCAAACTTTTAGTAGTGTGAATTTAATGTTAAAGGGACTATACCCGATTTCACATCCGGCCACGCTTTTTCTTGGCTAAGGGGTTTAACTTTCATAATTTGACTCCGGATCACTAGGGGAACACTATTACTGGCTGATCGGAGTCTGAACGTCCCAAAATTTAACCCGGCAGAGAAAGAGCGTCACAGCAATGCTAAAAAACTAGCCGCTTTCGCTAACTAAAATGCCCTGGACTCGTACATACGCGCGATCAATGAGTCATTAATTGTAATGAAATTACCACTTTTACCACATACTATAATACGTAGAAAACCATTTTTCTTAGAAAGATTAAAATAATATCAGGTATAGTTCCTTTAAGTTGACAAAAGTGACTAATTTCAACCAGTCCTCTTCAGCATTAGGTCGGATTTCCAAGGCTAATAGGCAGAGTTTCAGGTCCCTGTTCCATGCTGCAGCAAGCAGCTAAATCTGTTCTTTTTTGCATCACTCAGTGTAAGACTGATAGCAGCCAAATACTGAAACGTGCCAAAATAAATTATTCTTATATCATATTGGACTTGACAAACATCTTCCTCATGCTTTGAGAGTTGTTTAATAGCCAAAACTCCCAGAGGGCTCTCATGTCTTTTACCCATTCTGGCTTTCATGTAGCTGCACATCCAAACTGATTGATGTGTCGTTGCAAAGATGATAATCCTCCTGTCATGTTCTCACATCCCTGCAATGAGCGTCTGAAGCTCCGTTAAGAGTGACCGCCGCAAAAAAGGCCCCATTCACTCGGTTATATCGGAGAGCCAACCTGAGAGGGAGCCTTAGTGTTTTCACACTTCTTCTACTTCACAATCACCGAGGTCATTGTGCTCCGGGGAGCACTGAAAGGTTTAGAAATGGTTTTATACCCCTCGCCTTGATCGATGTCTCCCTGCAGTTTTACCGTAGAGGTCTGTAGAGAGATCTTTGACTTGATGACTTTATTTTTGTACTGACATGCAATGTGGGCACATGTATGTGCCGACTTAAACTACATTTCCTCCAGTTACTATATTTACTTCAATAAGTTCTAAATACATCTGAAGGTTTACTGAAGTAAGAAGGATAAATCTGACCCTTTTTTGTGGGACATCAAAGTTAAATTTTTTTGTAAAATAGATTATATTTCTTGACTTTCAAAAAAAGACTTAAATATTGTTGTCTGTTGGGTGACCGACTGGTCATTTTATTCATTTACATTTCAATGCGCAACACTCAAAAAAGTGCCGTTAGGACTAAACTGGATCAAATAACTTATACAGATGGTCACTGTAGCCTCTGTGTGGCCTGACAGCTTGGATCTGGTACCGTGCTAAATCCCATTCAGATCAGCTCCAAAGAGAAACCGTTTCCTCGTAAAGGAGACTCTTGCTCAACATCACAGCCTACTCTCCTGGAAACGGTCCCATACGTACTGTTAGCCAGATAGCTTCTGATCAAACCAAACTGATCTCACGGTTTGCCAACTTGGTCCTTTCATTGTCGGCTGGCAGAGTTATCTGAGCTTTGCTTTTAACTCGCAAAAAAAAATAAAAATAAAGGAAAGAAACTGCAGATTTTGTTAGAAAGATTTAACTTGAGACACAAACGCGGACTCTCATACATCCTTGAAGCTTTGGGCTTTTTTTTCTAATTCTTTACATGCTCCACATGATTAAATGGAAAGATTATTATCTGTAGACAGAGATCTATTGATCATCGGGTCACCTCTAACCTCTTAAACAAATTATTCTAGAAGTTGAAGCTCCATACAGCTGGTTTTTTTTAAAGCCATTTCCCTAATTTCACAAAACTATAGGTTAGAGTAGCAATCAGCACCACAGCAGTTGCTCCTATCAGGAGTGTTGTTTTATGAGAAACCTCTTTTTTTTCTTCCCCAGGGGATATTAAAAACCTTAGTTGCCCTTCAGTGTAAATTTGCTCATCACGCTCTCTTCTCAGGCCATTTGGGCATCTTTACTGCCTTCCCTCTCCACTGGAGAAAGCGGCACTAAAATCTCAATGGGGACATCTGTGTCTGTTGTGGCAGTGAAATAAAAGCAGTCTACCACCCAAAAAAAATAAAATAATGAAAAGCTATCGGAGAACAGGTGTTAATGCTCGTCTTCAAGTGAAGCTGCTCCAACAAATTAACGACTGACATTTTGGAGTTTTACTGATGTTTGCTATTCTGTTGGCTGCTCAGCAGACAGAAAGTATTATTTCAGCTTGCTTTGCCTGAGTGCCCATTTCGCTGCTCTGCTGCGGATTGGGGGAATAAATAGATTAGCTTCAAAGTTCAGCAAATATGAGAAACTCTGCACTTCCATTGTTGAGATCCAGCCCAATGGAATATTGCACTGTCTCAGGAGTAGAATAAAAGTGCTGCAAACATCGTGCCTTTGACGAGCACGGAACATGGGGAACGTTGATGTAAAACTGTTTAGAATAGGGGAAGCATTTACGCTATCCATGACACAAAAGATCCATTTTCAGCTGGCACCATGGCAACACAAAGACCAAAACATTGAAAGCATGTTGTTCAGATTGAAGTCTTGTGGTGGGCAAGCCTTATAGTTGGGAACTTGAAAAGGTTTCACATTCAAACTAAACGGATGTTGTTGCAACTCTAAGTGGGCCTACAATTTTCAGTCCACATTCAAAGATGTTGATCTGAGCAGTGTCAGCTAGCAAAGGAAATGTTGTATTTTCACCTAGCTTCTTAATCAAAGAAATGTTGGCTCTTTCCGTACCTTGTTGAGGCTTCGTGCTGCACTATCTTTGCCGCCCGGCGTGAGGTTCCGCAGCTGCACGTCCAGGAGATCCACCAGCTGAACCATGGCCTTCACAGTGTAGGTGATGTCGCCGGCATGGAGATTGCTTTTGGTTTGCTCTGCCAGCTCTCTGGCTATGACGGCTGCTGTTTCTCCAGCTTTTATCTAAAACCACGGGCAAAAGCACAAGAAAAGCCAATCCTCTTTAGATAAAGCAACTGACATGCTGCATTTACACGCAGTATCTTCCCAAAAGAACTCAACACAATTCTGTGGCGCGCTGTTATTATTCCCAAACTACACACCGGATACTTGGGAATACATGATGAATTGCATTGTGCAAGTATCTACCCCAGGAAATAAATGCCGTTTGACCTTAAGTTTTTCCCCAACCGCTGCACACAATTAATGTGTGTACACTCGACTGTTTAGCGTTTAACACAGCTGATTTTACACTTGGGAAAATATTCTATCTGCACATACAGTAACTATGAAACCATTGAAAGAATTTCCCCAGATAACCTTCCTCTTGGAAAACTAACAAACACATACAGTTTGAGGACAACCGAGAACATTTTGTTCTTTCAGTATGCATCTTTGTTCAAAATATGTACTTATGGTGCCTTGGGATAAAACAGGAAGAACTATTTTCCAGTTGTTGTTTAGTTTCCACATATTTTCTTTTTCTACAATTATGTCTAATTTCTTACCACAAAACAGCTGACCCTCAAATAAGCATTTCATCAAACCAAAACCTGATGTGTCAAATTCGGCACTTTTATAGAGCTGGGACAAAACTTCTGCATTTCAGGTTTGAAGTGTTTTTGCTATGTTGCTTTTGTCTTTTTTTTGTTGTCAAGCAAAGTGAGCAAGTAAGCAGACATCAAAAGACTAAATAACAGCCAATAACATTGTTTTTTGGGCTTTGGGCGGAAGCCAGGCTCAGGTTGACAGCTCTTCCTTGCTCCCTCGTGTTACTGACATTGTTCAATTCTTTAGTTGAAATATGAAACCTATTAAAAGGTGCTAAAAAATAGACAAAAAAATCAACTCTGTACCACAGAATTTTGGTAAATATTGCTATGGTGTTGTAAACGTAAAAACAACTGCAACACTTTCAAGGGATTCTGTATTTTACTGTAATACCATTTTGCACCACAAGATTGGATGTAAGTCACTTTAGTGCCTGAGCTATCAGAAAAAAAATCCATTGATGGAATAACATGATCATTCAGCATAATCAAGTAGTCAGCTGAGCTCTCTCATAATGTTCATGAACCTCGGCCTGACAAACTGCAGCAACCCCAGATAACAATAGCCACTAGGCAGTAGCTATGAGGTTTGCATATCTTTGTCGTCCAATATTCCCATTTCGTTCCTCCTATCACTCTAGAATGGGGTAAATCTGGACTCATCGGACTATATGACCTTTCATTATGGCAGAGTCCGATTAGCCCAATTAGCTTATTTTTCCAGTTAGCCTCACTTATACATGCTTTTTTCTATGATTACACAGCTGTTCAGTGCAGATCCCTTGACTTCTCTTCACATCGCGCTTGTGGAAATGTTATAACTTTCACAATGAAACATAACCCTGATGTCTACTGTTGTTTTTTAGATTTGATTTCACCACACTATCATCAACTACAATCAACAGGGATTTCTTTTTGCCAAATTTCTTTCTTGAAAATGCTGGTTGCCCAACATCTCTTTATGCACTTGGCAATTTCTAAGACAATTTTCATTGTTTCTGCAATTTTATTAGATGCTTTCGCTGCTTGGGGCATGCCCATTATATGTTTCTTTTTTAATGGCCTGACATTTTTGTTCTCAACCAAGGGATGTCTCTTTACACGGTAGTTTAAGGAAAATACTGAAAGACAATCTCCGAAGCAGTAACTATTTAATGGGAGGCTTGTATCTGTTTGCTTTGTTAAACTTAATTGGCAACTTTTTTTGCCAGCCAGTGCATAGTCTATATGAAATGATGCAAAAAGCTAAAATGAAAGAAAAATAGGTGGTGTTATTACCTATGGAAGACACTTTTTTGAGGAGTAAAAACTGAAACATGATGCAGAATTTTTTTTCAGACTGATAAGTAAAAAGCTTGTATTGTCAATATTGTCAAAGCTATAACTTGTGAAAGCTGAGAACACGGCTTGCTGTGTGTCTGTTTTTTTCAGACACATCAGTTTGCTATGTCTGAATTACCAAGACACATCACCAACAGATTATCATGGATACAATAATGATAGATTAGATCTATTTTGCACTTTTTTGCTGATGGCACTCAAATTGGATCACATTGGATCTTTTATTCATCCACTCCTCATTCAAACTTGGTGATAGCAAGCTACATGTTTAGCCAGAGCTGCCAAAGGGCAGACTCAAGGAAACGTGGCAGCTAATGCGCAAAAACAGCCAAAAGCCACTGAAACAATCACATACCAGCAATGCCAATACTGGAAGCAAGTAGGGTTAACCATTTTGCCCAAGGAAACAGCAAAGGGTAACTGGGGAAGTGACATCCGATGCCCACAACTATTTGGCATATGTGCATCAAATCTGAAATAGTTGGTCTTACCCATGACAGTCATGTGCAGATAACTTGAATGCACATTTAATGCTCAGTGCCTTTTATCTCATGCTACAAGCCTATCATGCTCTCATTTTTAAATAATAACCTTCATGCAGAAACAGGAGCTCGTAACAGCAGTGACATCAGCTAAAACAGGATAATCCTGATGCTTTCTGGCATCACCTGCTATCATTGCCTCTGAGTTTCTTAGGGAAGCTAATTAGGCTTCATAAATTGGTCCTCGCAAAGCTGTATGCATGGGAATGTGTCTTTGGAAGATGTTTTCCTCTCCAGTTTACCTGCGCTGCTCTCTTAATGAGGGGAACTGGGGATGCTGGGTGAAAACTATGCTTCCCCTTCTTCATCTCTTTCCTTCTGTGTGCCTGGTGTCATTTCTTTCTTTTAATTTTCTAAATCTTCCTTTCTCATTTTGTCTACCAAGCCATCTGGTAATGAGCAGTGCCACGCACAGGACAATGGCTCTAGATATAAAATAATGAAGAGCCAGATGGGCATTCTGAATCGCTGACAGGTTGATCTTCATTAGAGCCTTAGCGACTCCACAGCGACAGGCACACTGCTAAGGTGTGATTTCCTTCAAAAATAAAAGGATTTATGTCATTTTTTGCTAAAAATACATGCATTACATGCCTGCTGTAACTTCCTCCTGAACTGAACAGGCAACATTGTACATGGGGGTCACACTGATGCTTAACGTGGCAAAACAAAACCAAGAATAACATTGCTGTAGTTTATTTCTCTAACCAGCAGCAAGCAGTGGAGCTTTATTGCGCTGCCCAAATGGAGGCTGTGCAGTGCAGAAATGCACTTGATAATTTCCCAGCCTCTATTCTGCCCCCCCAGCAGCCATTCTCAGTCCATATCTGAAGACTGCTGTTGGTTTAATGGGCTGAATTTTGTGCCGTTAAGTAGAACATAAGTGTTATAACATGCACGCCTCGGGGCCCTATAAGTTTAAGGGACAACATTTTCAACACTGCCTACAATTCATAGCCTGGAACCCATATCCTCACATGCAGTCACATTCTCCGCTTTTGCTTTGATTGTATTACAGATTTAAATCTACGAAGCTTTGTATGGGTTTTTGTATAATAACTTGCCTGGAGAAGAGGAGAAACAAGCCATCTATGTTTTGGAGCAGAATAGAAAATAAATAACCTCTGAATCGTGTTGTGGGGCAGAAAAAATAAATA